>JABFDZ020000115.1:67863-86896 GCA_019775955.2 Pollimyrus isidori
GTGGCCGCATCACCACCTCGGGTGTGCATTATTTTCTAATAATTCAACGGCCCGTCGTCAATTATTCCTTACTTAACTATGGTTTATCAGTCTGCTTACGTACATTCACACAAAGGTTTACATCTGCAAAGCAATAGCCAGCTCACTGTAACACAGAACACCTCCAGAATCTTACCTGGGGGTGAGGTGGACCTCATCAGCCTGCAGCACAGGGCCTGTCAGCGGCTCAATGGAAACACGGTCCCCGGGCTTCACACACAGGTTACGCTGGGTTGTTGCCTGCAGGCCGGCTTTACCTCCTGGGAATGCAGCTGTTGGCCAGGCTGTGCACACCTGGCACAAAGGTAAAGCAGTTGGGAATGAGCCTGAGTCCACAAGGTGCATATACATATACAGTCTGCAATTACATAAACATTTCCAATCCACTCATTCTGAAGGGTCACACAAATGAATGCACATAACTATACTGGCAATGCAACAACACGCGACATCTTGAGATATGAGCTTGAAACTTTTTGACCGGTTACAATTAAGAACATTATATGTAAATTTATTTAATATTGAAATAACCATGTAGCCTGACTTCTTACCTCCTGTTTGCCAGACCCGCTTGACAGTAGAACCGGACGTCCAATGCAGATACTTGCAGATTTCATGCTGTTTAAGCTGAGCTGGACAAGAAACCTCCGGCATTTTTTGGGAACCTTGTCATCAGCTGAAAACAGAATAATACGTAGAACAACCAATTGATGTTTACGATCTTACAATAAAGATTGCAACGCAGGGACAAGAAGAAGACTGTGCACGAAGTAACGCAATTAAATTACGCGCACGGATCAAGATGCTTAAACTAGTCAGCGTAGCGTTAACGGCAAGTCGTAAACCTAAAGAAGTTGTTCGGAAACAAAACATATATTTAAGTATGGATTTAAATTCGAGTGCATATTACCTTTAAATTCAAGCTAAAAATTCAAAATATTACCTTTGTCAATGAAGTCGATAACTGTGAATGAACCATTGCAAGTCGCGCTGTCCCCACGCTCAGTCCCCAAACTGTCTCGTCTCGGAGATTCACCACGAATGTCAACTAACACACTTGAGTTCTCGCCGCTGTTTAATCTCTCGGACTTCCTTTTAACTTTCTTTTTAGATGACATGATGAATGTAACGCTATAACCGCCCGCGCATGCACATTGTCAACTTAAACATGTGTCCGCTTAGTGCGGCTATTTTCAAAAACTTCCCGGTTAAAGGTCACGCCTCCCGGTACCGTAATTACTGTAAACCATGCACCCAAAAATATTTCATTTGAGATTTATTACGGAAGTTAGCGGTCTGATATTACTTACATTATTATGATGACTTTCAACATTGTAATCTCAACAATAGTATATTTACTAAACGAAGATAACGCAGTCTTCATTCTTTCAGAAGTTAACTTACGTATTTATGTCCCTATGATTATGAGTATTACGGTTACATTGCCAGTAGCGAAGTTTATTTACTGTTCTTGTGAAGAAAAATGGCAGCGTTAAGGAGCAGACTATTCCCAATTCTTAAGTACAACCTTACGAATCACAAATCGGTCTGCTTGCACCGATCGTTACTTCGATGGACAGAGCGGTCTTTTTCGTGTTATGCCAGCAGCTGTCAGCTTCAAGGGACAAATAGTAACAACCATGTGTTGCCAGGAAAGGTGGACCGGTTCGGTGGTGTCACGGTGGATCTCAGCGATCGCGACTTCCCACCTAATGTCAGTGAAAGTGCGTTTCATGTTCTGCTGCAAGGCAAGTGGATCTAACACTTAGTGTAACCTAAAGCCTAGCTGCAACACCAATCATTTAAGAATTCACACTAAATTTTCAGCTGTCCTCAAAAGTGATGTTTAGGAACCTATAGTAGACATTTTCAATACATTTACCTAGACGGTTTGAATTCACGTGGACGAATATGGGGTTCCGTTAATCTAGTCTGAGATAAATATTACAACTGCCATTTAATATGTAATAAATTGTGAATAGTCAACGTTTATGCAATGCCTAATGTACAATACCACTGCATCTTAACCCAGATTTTTAAGATTTGATGCATACATGTTTAATATGCAAATTGAAAACGGTGAATTACAGGTAAGCAATAACGAGAAACGGGGTTTTCTGCTGTATATAGGTAATGGTTATATGTTGTATCAGACTCTCTCCAGCAGTGGAGGGTGGACGGCCGGGTGGCAGCATGGCTGCACATCCCCATCTCTCAGGGTCGCTTGCTGGCAGTGGCGGCCTCCCACGGTTTTACCTTTCACCACGCCCGGCATGACAGAGCAACACTCTCCTTGTGGATGGGCGAGGGAGAGAACCGACTGCCTGGCTTTGCCACCCACCAAGTCGGAGTCGCAGGTAGGCCACCCTCCCGGGCCGCATGTGATTATTTCCCGTCAGGCACTTTCACAATGTGAGAACATATACCTGCTTTACCCCACTGTCTTAACTGATCACAGTGGAGATTCAAAGATATTAACGTTTGCCATGTTGACTGACTGTGAGCTCATAGTCGAATATGATTAAAATATACATTTACATTAGTGATTGGTTTTGTGTTATTAAAACACCACTAGGTTTGATATCCAGGGTAACAGAATGTCATTGAGCAGAACAGCAGACCCAGCAGCTGGGAGAGAAAGTAATTTTAGAGGCTAAAAACTAATTCACATTAGGGGCAGGCAACCCTGATCCTGGAGCGGCGGTCTCCTGGTTTTCCATCCTATTTGGTCTCTGAGGAACCACACGTGATCGCAGGCAGATACAGTAGTAACTCATCAGGTATGATAGAAAACCTGCGAGATACCGGCACTGCGGGATCAGGGTTGTCTACCCCCATAGGCCTAAACTACACTACATATTAAAATTAAGGGTGTTGCGTTGTTTTGTATGGCAGTAGCTCATGGATCAGGCAGTGTAATAAGTCAAACAGTAAGAGTAAATTCAGTGTGTTACCCAAGGTGATTTTAGTTTGTGACAATTTGCCTCTTATTCACAAAACGCCAGACTACAGTTTGCAGTGTTTACATTAGGCGGTCATGCGGTGTTGAGTCACGCGCCAAAGTGCCAGGTCCCACAGCAAAATTAATGATCACCTGCTCAGTCCCCCCCCCATAAATAGGGGCGGTGGTCTGCTAACTGTAAGACCAAAGCTCTCTTACCGTTAGCGGAATAAAAATAGACACAGGCAGTCGCATCTGTTTCTCTTTACTTTGATAAGCGTACGTGTCACGCAGAACTGTCAATGAGAACTGGACGCTTTGGAATCACTGCCTTGTAACCATTTGGTAAAGACGAACGGAAAATGACAAAGAAGTGCCATTAAATAAACAAAAACCGGCAGTGACCTAGACTGAATTGCCAGATATCCTTCAGAAGTCCTTAAAATAGCATGCAAAAAAAAGTCTGGGAAATAGTATTGGAAAAGTTGAGTCAGCGCTTGTGGTGAGAGGGACTGTTAGACAGTGATTAGGTGACAAACCCTCAACCAAATTACATCTTTTATTGCAACAATTCCATGTGCCAACCACAGCATACAAAAGTGTAAACGAGTATTACGTTATCTTGTCTAACTGGGTTAAAAGTTACTCTATTCTTACATTTTTAGCTTTAGAAATGTATATATTTCTAGTAAAACTATAATGCTTTTGTTACATTAAGAGAAGTTATTTATGTAGTCGGTAATATCTAAACATCTAGTATAGCTTCCTTGGGAGTTTGTACTATCCATCCATCCAATCAGCCATCCATCCATCCATCCATCCAATCAGCCACCCATCCATCCATCCAATCAGCCACCCATCCATCCATCCAATCAGCCACCCATCCATCCATCCAATCAGTCACCCATTCATCCATCCATCGTCCAGCTACTTATTCTAGCTATGGTTGTGGGAAGGTCTGAAGTCTATCCCAGACAGGAAAATAGGATAGACATGGATGGGATGAGTTTGTAATATGCTATGTTTTTAAATTAAATAATGTGTACAATTAATAAGTTCATCTTTTTTTCTGAGTGTGCATAGGCTTACCAGCAGAGGGCAGGCTTTCCTCCAGAGTCTATGTGTGAAGGAAGATGGGGGCATGTTAGAACATGTCATAGTAACTGTTTAGTATAGTGCACTTTACCTATTGCTGGGCTCAGCAATGTTACTAGTCAGTATGGCACAATAGACAAGCATTAGCATCATCGCAGGAGTCCCCCTCATCCAAGGCAAAGTGAAATTGGCTGGCAAGTTAACCCCACCCACTTGTGCTCGTCCTAGGCAGCCACCTGTGCCACTTATTGGATCAATCGGCCCTGGCTGGAGTGTCTGTGGTCCAGTGGGGGTCAACACAAGGACGCAGATGCAGTTACGGCCACATTTCTTTTAAACTTTCCTCATAAAACTTCCCCCATAAAAGTTCACCTCATTGACCTCCAGTGAGTTCACCACAAAGCACACCACCAGCACTGGCCATCTCAGGCCGTGCCCGGAAACCGTGTTTGTCTTTGATGCTGTTGGTGCCACATTCCAATGTGAATAAAATATCTGCCTTTTCATCAGGGTGTCTTAATTGATTTTAATTGGGTAGCTCCAACTTTCCCTCGGCATTCCTTCTTATTAGCCTAATCACTCATCTAATTTATACTCCTTTTACATTTGATGAAATATTACAACAGAATCCAGACTCAAGGGTTTTACAGTGCAGATATAAAAACCTGTTAAAGTTAGTTCAACATTAACATTCCTACCTGTTACGCAGGTTGTGGAACAGTTCTTTCCTTTAATGTGTCTACATCTTGATGCTGTATAGGTTTCTAAGTATTAGCCATAACATAAATATTGCTTAATATTTGAATGGGCTGCCGTTTTATATACATTCTCAAATTTTATGCATTTCAACAATCGTTTTTTTTTTTGTACCAAAGAAAGTAAATCCAGCTGCTCCTCATCGGTCCCTTACAAATAATCCTTCTAAAAAGCTGCCATATACCAAGTATGATCTACATCTTCTGGCACATGTGCAGCTAATGGACTAGTAGTGCCTGAGAGTCGATTTGAAGGTCATCTCATCCCGCGGTCGCTGACAAGAAGGCCTAGTACAGGAGCCTTGTCTGGCTGGAGGGATTGCTGTGGGCTTGTCAGTCCACCAGCAGATGTGCATAGTTTCCAAAGCCAAAGCTCTGTATTTTGTCGGGGGTGGGGGGAGCTTGTGGAAAGAATCATTTTCTGTCTCAACAACATAGCCTTCATGTAAAAAAAAAAACAAGTGACACTCTGTGACCCAATCGGCAGCCCCAGGTCTTTTACGTCTTGGAGTAGATCGCTGACATAGCTGTCTGTGTTGTACCCTCAAAGGTCACATTAAACACAGAAACGCATTAGAGACGTTAAATGTATATCGTGACCAGTATCGTAGGCAATCAAGTAAGTTGGCTTCAGTTAATATGCTAGTATACACAATATTAAAGTTCAAGGGAAGACTATAAATCCTGTTATAGATTCCGAATGTATATAACATGTTGACTCCGGTTCATCCCACCTGAAAGGCAAAGGAAGTCACACCAGCATCAGGTTAATGTCAGATTAATGTCTGCACGTTCAGCCACGGGCAGCCAGCACCTTCCGCAGGCCTGTAATTCCTCTCCGTCAACCACTCAGCCCCTGACCTCATGCCACCTCTTGCAAATTGCGGTTTCGGAAACTATTCTTCCTACACGCTACACATAATGACAGCCCGAGGGCACCCCACCCTGGTATGGGCACCTTCGCTCATCCGCCCGCTCGGATGGCATGACGTGAGTTTCCGCTCAGTAGATGAAAAGCCCCGCCCGCCTGCGCCTGGCAGCTGGAGGGGGGGGGGGGAATCACCAGCATGGGAGAGGTAGGACGGAAAGGGCCCCCTGCTCCTTCGGCCACTGACACCCACATCTGTAGAGAAGCAGCCTGTTATCAGCCGCCCCAAGCGGTGTTTCCCAACGCAGTCCTCAGAGTTCACATTTTGCTCCACTCCTCCAGCTCACAGCCAATCATGGACACAGAGTCCCTGGTACAAGTGTGCTGGGAGCTGGGAGGGAGCAAAAATTGTGACTGTCCAGGGCTCCCTGAGGACTGGGTTGGGAAACCCTGCTCTAAAGGAAAGTCCTTAACAGATTTCCTAAATTTCCTTTTACTGTAGATCAATAAACTGTCTGTCTGTCACTAACAAACGTTAGATAACAGGCAGCAAATATATTGCAAGCATCTTTTTATGGAGTTTGTCAGGCTAATGTGCATTTTACAGTTTGTGTCATGAACTACTCCGCAAAAATAACTGACCAAATGTGCAGAAATCCATGTGTTCAGTTGTTTGCTTGAGTGTGTTCTTGTCTTTGTAAACACTGCAGTGTTACCATCGTTAAAGTATTTGTATTCGCAACTTAACACTGGAAACTGAGGCAGCTCTGTACATGCGACTGATGATTGTAATCTGAAGCTGGGCTGCTCAGATGTTCAGCTGTGCCCGAAATGGCGAATGACTGATCTGACAAGTAACTCAACTTTGTGTCCTGTCAAGGTGCCGTCCTAGACGAGGCCAGCGGAAAAGTCCTTGTCGTTCAAGACAAAAACAAGGTTTGCCTGCCCATCTGCTCCCATTACAGGCCTTTCTGTTCAGTTGTCATCTCATATCTGATGGCATGTTTCTTTTATGAGTTAAAATTCTATCCCAGAGACAGTTGTGCATTTTTAATGCAGAAAGATTAGTGGTACCCTATATTAGTGGTTTCAGTAACTGCAGTTTCAGTTATCCACAGTCTGGAAAAGAAAATGTGAAAAATTACTGAAATAAACAGTTCATAAGTTTCAAACCATTTATATACCATCTGTAAAGATATTTTTCAACAAATCTAAAAGTATAAATTTTCTCATTACAGGTTATGTTCTGGTACATGATGTGATATTTTTTGCTGTACACTGTATAACAGTACACTTTTTTCCACTGTTTCTTTGTCCTTTGACAGATCTTAAGATCATTTTTATTGCATCATATTTTTTCATTGCTCTATTGTCTGTTGAGTGAATTAGGCTAAAATGTCAAAATTTCATTTGAGAAAGTGAGAGAGTTCAGTACAGCATAATACCATACAATCTACTTTATTGTTACTATACAGTATGTAGGCAATGCCTTACTGTGTATAATTAATCAATCAAACATTATATGTGTACACACAAATCACGTTATGTGTGGGGTACATGGATGGTTCACTCTTATCCGCAGTCTCGATCATCTGCAGTAGGTCTTGGCACCCACAAATATGGGGGACAGGACAGTTGTATTTATAATGACCTTAAAATCACACTGTTTAACAAGGGCATAGATTCTTGGCCCCTACGAGTGTTGGAATCAGCCCTATACCCTTACGATTCATAATGACCTTATTCTATAAAGATATGGCAATTAGCAGGCAGAACTAAAAATGTAGAAAACATACATCATAACAGATTCTGTTGAATGTCTAAAGGCTTCTGCTGTAGTGATTTGGATATTCGAGAGTTTCTGCAAACTGTGCTGTTATTGTATGCGCTGAAATGCCGAAAGGTAACCGGGCCCCATTACCAACCCCACTGCTAAAAATGGCTGCTATTAATGGGTTTTATTTAAGGAGCTTTTCCTGGATCCAGGCTCTGTGACGCCTTTATGATGGTTTCTCCCCCTTCACTCTACTCCCTGGCCAGCACAGAGCTGAGAAACATACAGTCTGTACTTCAGTTTGTCCACTAAAAGGACCCTGGCATCCGGACTGCAGTGAATATTTGTCATGGGGCCTTTCTCATTTTCTCTTTCCTCCCAGCCATGTTAATGCTTTCAGGGTAATTGAGGTGCTTCTCAAAATTCACTGAAGTGCTCATATCCTCAGCCTGGATAAACTTAATGGGCCAACAAATGAAGTGGAGGAATGATGATTAGAGGTCTCCCAGCATGCAATGGGCTACCTCTAAATGTAGGCCTGGCTTGTTCAGGATGAAACCCATCATTTGAATTTACATTCATTTAGCAGGGACTGTTGCCAAAGTGAGGAAATCCTGGGGTTAGAGCTCGGGGTCAGCCAGCATACCTGGAGCAGATGAGTTTGAAGGTCTAGCACAAGTGCCTAATTGGTAAAATGATTACTCTGCTGGCCATGGAATTTAACCTTCTGGATACAGACACCTAACCCACCCAGCTTCTAGATTGGGCCAAGCTGTAACCAAATGTAGATCCACAGTGTAACAAAAATGACTGACAGGGATGACGGTCAGTGATGACTAACAAAAAAGACTGACAGGGATGACTGACATGGATGACTAACAAAAATGACTGACAGGGATGACTGACAGGGATGACCAACAACAGGCAGACTGCTGTGGCTGGATGGCTTTCTTGCGTCATTAGAGGCTGGAGGCTGGTGGTTGTGAAATACAGAAGAAGACTTTTTGCATGTGGACTCCACAAGACAATTTTTAACAGGGGCAGGAAAACCCAGTTCTTTGGGACAGAGAGCAGACCCAGAGAATATGGTAACTGCAGGATGGAGTGGGCCTTATTGGCAAGTTACTTCATGCAGGCGAACTGAGCACCTTGTATTTCCCAGTCTACTGTACTCCTCGAGGACCCGCAACCAGTTTGCGTTTTTGCTCCTACCGGGAGCAAGCAGGGCAAAAATGTGGACTGCTTGGTAGGGACCTGGGAGGGAGCAAAAATGTGGACTGCTTGGTAGGGGGCTGGGAGGGAGCAAAAATGTGGACTGCTTGGTAGGGGGCTTGGAGGGAGCAAAAATGTGGACTACTTGGTAGGGGGCTGGGAGGGAGCAAAAATGTGGACTGCTTGGTAGGGGGCTGGGAAGGAGCAAAAATGTGGACTGCTTGGTAGGGGGCCGGGAGGGAGCGAAAAAGTGGACTGCTTGGTAGGGAGCTGAGAGGGAGCGAAAATGTGGACTGCTTGGTAGGGGGCTGGGAGGGAGCAAAAATGTGGACTGCTTGGTAGGGAGCTGAGAGGGAGCAAAAATGTGGACTGCTTGGTAGGGAGCTGGGAGGGAGCGAAAATGTGGACTGCTTGGTAGGGAGCTGAGAGGGAGCAAAAATGTGGACTGCTTGGTAGGGAGCTGAGAGGGAGCGAAAATGTGGACTGCTTGGTAGGGAGCTGGGGGGAGCGAAAATGTGGACTGCTTGGTAGGGAGCTGGGGGGAGCGAAAATGTGGACTGCTTGGCAGGGAGCTGGGGGAGCGAAAATGTGGACTGCTTGGTAGGGAGCTGGGAGGGAGTGAAAATGGGGACTGCTTGGGATGGAGCGAAAATGTGGACTGCTTG
The DNA here is from genome assembly GCA_019775955.2 of Pollimyrus isidori. Lineage (NCBI taxonomy): Eukaryota > Metazoa > Chordata > Actinopteri > Osteoglossiformes > Mormyridae > Pollimyrus > Pollimyrus isidori. The sequence continues at coordinate 77,213 of JABFDZ020000115.1, forward strand.
GTAGGGAGCAGGGAGGGAGCAAAAACACAGACCGTCTGTGGGTCCTCGAGGAGTGGATTGGGAAACACTGCTCTAAGTAAAACCACAAGAGCTTCTACAAGAGCAGGGTCATTGCTGTCAGTCTCTCCCAACTCTCTGACATGCAGTAAACTTGTCTTATGTTTAATACACTTACAGTAGTTACTGGGGTATAGAGGCACTTATCCCCTACCGATACCCTCTCCCTGAAAGTGCAGATGTAGTCTATGTATGCAAGCTGCATACTGGACCTTTTCAAGTTAATTCAAGTGAAGTATCACTCATAGAGGTACAAGAACAGTCTTCCGCCCTGGACTTGAACCCTTGTCCTCCTGGTCACGAGGGCCAGCATCCAAAGCTCCATGCCGTCCCCAATGCGGAACCCTGCAGATTCCCTGGTCTGCTGCCACCGGCCAGCATTTCTTGGCAGGCGGATGCTGGTCAGAGTGGTTCCAGTTTATATTTCTTGCTGGAGAGGCCTGGAAGATGTCCGCCGGCCATGACGTCAGCACGGGAGTAGGAATGACATGCGGCTGGGCATCTTAAATCTCTGTTTTCCGTGCAGAGAATGTGCTCCGTGTGCACAGCTGGATCCAAGATTTCCCGTCACCTTCTTAAATTGCACTGTAAATCACTTTTCTTTTCCCAATGCGTAAGGGTAGCAAAGTTTTAATATGCATATGAATAGCGTTTAAGGCACAAATCATATTTTGCATATCGACATTGCACAAAGTAGAGTTTTGCATAGCTGTGTCCGTCATCGTTTTCTGTAAACGTGTTAGGGGGCTGACTGGCTTCAGTGATCAGATCTGCACACCACATAGCTTTCACTCCCAAAATATATTTTATTGATAATAGTGTAAGTTTCCTCAAAAAGCAAAACCTTACATCAAAGATGCAGCATGTTACAGCGATATGTAGTGTCTCTCAGTTATGAAGGTATTACACAAGAATAAACTTGGCTGTTTAGCGATTGGCTCTAATGTCAGAAACATACTGTACTGTATATTCAGTATAACGACACGTATATAACAGCAATATCATAATTTATCCAGCAGCATATTTTATCTTTTTTAAATACAAGATAAGACGTATAATCAGTAGAACACAATTTTTTTTCCATCTCAGCCTCAGAGACAAATATTGCCTTAGAATCACATTATAATTACAGACTCACTCATGTGTGATACTGGTGATACCAAATACTCCATCCCAGTGAAGTCAGTAGAGTATGGTGGCCATGATGGAGTAAGGCCCTTGTAAATGTACTTTGCTGATTTTCTTTACAGACTAAAAATGCATGGAAGTTCCCTGGTGGTCTCTCAAATCTGGGTGAGAATATTGGTAAGTAACATATTTGGTGTTTCGATTATCCGCCAGCATCATTTGCGCTGGTGCTCTGCACACAGTTCATTGTTGCACAGTGACATACAGGTACTTTTAACACATACTGTCTCTAGATCACAAAACTGGCTTTTATGGCTGTACTCATATTACACCCAAAACTTGAATTCACTCACACACTGATAAAATATACTGAAACCTACATTGCACAATATTATTTAGTTCTTCTAAATCAATTTTAAAAGCAGCTTTGGACTCCATAGAACTACTAAGATAAATGTGCTTTGATACTAAGCTATTAACAAGTAGTAATAAGTTGTGTGAATAATACAGTTGAACTGTTTGCTGTTAAAAAAAAACATCACCTGGGGCATGGTGGAAGAATAATCTAAATGCCGTGAAAGTTATTTCTTTATTCAATTAACAATAAAATGAATATGAATAACAATAAATTAGCTTTTGCTCTACGATAAGAAAATATCTTTAAAGTATTTTGCCCAAATATTCAAAACTATTTTCTGGCATGACTATTTTGCAAATAATTACTTAAATGTAAGAATGTAACTAATATTCATAATAAATCTCATTATAGACAACATTCTACGGGACTACCATCTGTATTGGGCACTAAGAGTCAACACTGACTTAAAACAAAAACTACAGTATATCATTATATATTTTCTGACAATTTCACAAGACGTTTAATAAGACCTCTGCTGGACTGACATAAGTCGCCATCATTTCTCATTAACATATTTTGCTTTGATATATAAAAATAGATGTTAAAAACTTAAATTACAGATCTATGACATCCCTCATCCTGGATATAAACAAATCCTAGAAAAGTGAGAATTCATATATTCAACAATACATTCTGTGTTACCCCAACAAAAAAACAGTACCAGTTGTAACAGGCTAATCAAAATTGTTGTTTGATTCATTTATTGTTAATATACACGGCCAACATATTTTCAGTCTGAACGATCATATAATTTTTGGATCTGCAGGATGGGATATGTTGCTATGTCCAGGTATTTCCAAGATTAAATAATTTTTTTTAACTAGCTTATGTAACACAACTACTTATATTGTTTATTTATATAGCCAACACATTTATCCAAAGTGATGTTCATTTTCGAGGAACCATAGTCAGTACTTGGCTAAGCGTTCACAGTCTTGCTCAAGGAGCCAATGGTGAAATCACTCAGTTGACCTCGGGCTTTGAACTGGTAACCTTCTGACCATAGGCACAGTGTTGTAACCCTCTGAGCCAGGTGCTGGTTTGAAAAGTGTAACCCAGGAAGTATTTAATGTACAGATATTTCCTGTGTCCTTTTATTTCTCTGGGTACGGCATACATGAGTAAGAACAAAAACAGTTTTGTTTGGTTCTGGAACAAAACTCTTCCCAAAATATTTTAAAAACTCGCTTCAGCGAGAGGGTCAATCTCCAAAATGGGTATATAACGAATATGTACCAGTGCACCATTCTTGAGAAGCAGAAGGCAGTCCTATCGTTCGGCAACCAGAGGGTTGCCGGTTCGAGCCCTGCTTGCTCCCCCATCAAAGTGTCCTTGAGCAAGACACTGAACCCCAAATTGCTCCCGGTGTGCAGGTTGGCGCCTTGCATGGAAGCCTCTGCCACTGGTGTGTGAATGTGTGTGCAGATGGGTGAATGTGAGGCATGAACTGTAAAGCGCTTTGAGTACTCGGAGGAGTAGAAAAGCGCCATATAAATGCAGTCCATTTACCATTTACTCTACCCATCGGGAACGCATTCCGAGAACCTGTCTCCACGGTCTATAGGTGCCACGGCAGTTCGCGAGGTCTTTGAGGAGACGGGGGTCCAGTCAGAGTTCCAGTCCCTACTGAGCGTGCGCCAGCAGCATAAGCACCCGGGAGCCTTCGGCATGTCTGACATGTACCTCATCTGCCGGCTCAGGCCCCTGTCCCATGACATCCACCTCTGCACCCAGGAGTGCCTTCGGTGTGAGTGGATGGAGTTGGCCGAGTTGGCACAGACCGACGCCACCACGCCCATCACCAGCAGGATAGCCAAACTCCTCCTCTATGGCCACCGGGAAGGGTTCGACAAGATTGACCTCTCCGTGGAGGAGATGCCAGCTGTCTACTCGGGGCTGTTCTATCAGCTGTATCACAGGGAGCTGCCCGCGTCTTACAAACAGCCGTGAGCCCCGCATCAAGCTCGCAAACTCTGCCGTGGAAACTGTGATTACTGTCTGGAGCGCGTCACGTGATGAACAACTTGGGAACTCCGTGGACCGACGTAGCAATTCTTACATTATTCATGATCTTATCTAACGTGTAACACACAAATAATTATTAACTGCAAAGCTCAAGTTTGCAAAAAGGACACATTGGTTTTGTGGACCCACAAACGAACCGGTTAACTAGTCTGGTGTTATGCTCGAATATTTTGGATAGTTCAGGTATCGAATTGTGAATGGCATTTAGACTAGATGTTAAAATGGAAACAGAAGTACTGATATCTCTCTTTAACTACTGTACTTTAGAACAAGTCAGAAGATTAATGTTTTAATGGTTATGTGTGGATCTTACCTAATTATTTCACAAAATCAAAGATTATGAATCGGTGCTGTCGCCTGGCTGCATGTACTCTACACATTCAGTTTTTGTTACTGTCACAAATGCAGATACTTTCTAAATATCAGAAAGTGTAAAATACTTCACATTTTGGTCATTTTTACATTATTTCGAAAGTAGTTTCTTAAGAACTTTTGACGAGATTGATGCGGAGTAGGTGGAATCTAGCGGAGCCTATTGTGTGTCCACATCTCCTTAGTACCTGTTCGGGTTTGAATGCAGCTCTTCGCTGACGTGTAGAAATCAGCATTTTGCTGACATGGGGAGGAAGAGTATGGCCTTCTGGCCCGGCCCTGTTTTGGACCCTGACTTGTACTGTCCAGTCCTTTTCAAGGCGACGTACCAGCTGGGATTCTTTCTTGAGCGGTAGGTGTTGTAGTTATTAGACTCCAGTCTTTCAATAAAATAGCATTCGTCTGTAGCCCGTCTCTGTAAGAGAAGCACAAAGAAGAACAATGTTACTGTGGCATTTGATATAGGGTTAGAGGGTGTGACCAAAGTTCTTCTCATTTAAACAGAATTTTTTTTTATGGACAAAAATGTATGAGAAAGAATACAACTAAATGTCCCCACAATGTGATAAAAACCTGTTATTTTTTTAATGTTTTTTCGGTCCCTGCAAGGGGAAATTCAATTTTCTAATAATTTGTGACTGCGATCAAAGAACTAAAAATACAAAAAGACAAGTATTTTGTTTGGTTACTTATGGTTAAGGTTGTCATTATTGGGATTAAGCTGTTGCCCATAGGAAGGAATGGAAAGTCCCCACAAAGATATGAGTACAGGTCTCTGTGTGTGTGTGTGTGTGTGTGTGTGTGTGTGTGTGTATGCGCGCCAATATAAAGCCCATCACAGTTCTCCATTCCATCATTATACTAATGTATGCCACTTTTATAAATACATGCCATTTAAAGATAGACCTTCAAAATAATTGTGTGCTTCCTACATTTCGAAAGGACATTTGGCTAGGAATTTGAGCACTGCATGACACATAACTCCTCCTACACATAGCCCTAGGAAATGACTTTCTAAATTTAATGATTTCCTGAACTGGAATGTCTGGTGTTTACTTAGGTAAAAGTACTCCAGCACCAAGTAACTTAGTAGTTATTTTCCAGTTGTTTGGTATAACCTAACAACCCTCGTCCTGCACTGTCACTTTATATGGTTACATTAACAATTCTACTGGGGGTTTGACTAGTGATCTGTGTTTGGGAGGAGGAGGCATCAAAGCCCCAGTTAACGGTAATTCAACACATAAGCATTTCTGGTCTGTTAACAATACTACCATTGTTCCCGCAAAGTAACCAGAGAGCTTCGCCTTTCAACTTTCACTAGATATTCCTCAAGATACTTCTTTTTTTAAACTGGAGGAAAGCAAGTCAAGGAAAGAAAGCTATGTCACATTCCTTCATTTTTCATAAAAGTTCAGAAAGGTACCATATTAAGATGACAACTTCATTCATAAAATGAGAGGGAATCAAGACGAAAAATAAAAGCGACCACAAAAGGATTCTGAGGTCAGAGAAATGTATGGGAGGCTTAATGACCCAAAGCCCTGCATCTGGCTCCCATCTCGGTTGCTAGGAGTGACCGAGCTCATAGAAGGCAGGCCGGACAACAAGGCCGCTGTTGTGTCTGAGGTCCTGCCTAAGAAGGCCTCCCCTCTAATGGCAGTTACTGAAACCCACTCAAGGTGAATGACTGCAACCCACGCTAATGAACCCTAAAAGTCCATTGGGACGCTGTCTAGCGGCCCCAGCTCGGTTGGCTTAAGTCAACGTCATCCTTCTTTTCCGTGCAACATTTTTATTTTTAATCTTGTAAACACAGTTTCTGCAAATAAAATAAATTTTATCCTACATTGTACATCCTCCTGGAGATTAAACATTCCAAGAGAACACCAGTTCTTATAAAATGTAGAACTGCATATAATTCATATCAGCGATTATTAAAACAGAACACATTCTGCAAATATTGCACTTAATATCTTGGACTTCAGTTACTAATGTGACAAAATTACATGTAGCATCTGTGCTACCTACATCCACATCAGTGCCCACAGCAGGCCATGCACACCATGCCACAGAAACGTGTGTGAACAGCTCCCAACTCTGACTGCTCTGCTGGAAGCACTGTGTCCACTAACAAGCTTGTCACAAAGTGGCCACAAGGTACTCATTATGCTGGAATGAAATATTCCTGAGGGTTAAGGCAGCGGTGAAGTCGTTCGCTAAACCACAAAACCACTTCCATACTCATACCTCTAGCCCATGCATCTGGTGGTGTATGTTCCTTAGAAAGAACAATATCTTCACATACTTTGAGGCCAGATGAAGTTTGTCTTGTCAAAGGATTTATTGCATTATTGCCCTGAGATTTCAGCAAAGCTATTTCACATCTACTAAAAACCTTAATGCAAATATTTTTGTTTACTGCAATGAAAGCTAATGAATAATCAGCCAATATGACCCTTGCTTCTTTTGAATCTCTCAACAAACACATCAAGCTGTGTTTTCTTCTACGCAGTGACAACAAACTCCTAAAATGCCATAACCTTGGCCCTGTAGTTTATCAGACACTTTGGAGAGACTCCACCTGTCATGTTCTGCCCTGCCTGATCCTCCTTTTTCCTCTCTGGTTTGGCCCTAACGAGCCACGCCCATTAATTGTTTGTCCTACCTCTCGCATGATTCACTCCAGCTGCCCCTTGTTTGATCCCTCATAAGCTCTGCTTATACGTGCTTCCCTGTGGTGTGTTAGTCAGTTCCGTCATTGATGTTGCAATCAGCTTTGTGTGCCTTAACCACTCCTGTTTTGATCCACCATGATCTGGTTTGTTTTCAGTTCTGTTAAGTCTTCCAGGGGCCTGTTTCAGGAAGCAGGATTTCTTGCTTAGCTGGATAAGTTGTCAGATTTAAGGTAGCCTGGGCTAAATGAACTTTATCTTTGTTCACTTATATTTACCCCAGACTACCTTAAATCCAACAAGTTATCCAGCTAAGCAAGAAACCCTGCTTTGTGGAACTGGCCCCAGTTTTATTAATAAACCCCATTTGTTACCATTAATCCCCACTCCTGCGTTCTCACCTTGCACCGTGACCTCTGACACAATCAAGGTTTTGCATTGGCCAAATATTGACTTGAACCCCATTGTGGTGTTGTGGCACAACCTTAAATAGGCAGTTCATAGTCGAAAACCCTCCAATGTGGTAGAATCGCAATAATTGTCTGAATAGAAGTGGCCCAGAATTCCTCCAGAGCCAAAGACTGATCTCTTGTTACCGGAAACATTTGATTGCAGTTGATGGTGCTAAAGTTGCCACAGCCAAGTATTAAGTTTGAGGGGGGGGGGGCATCATGTTCTCACATGGGGAACCTTTTTCCTAATCAACACATCAGTCATTTAAAAGCTGTGTATTGTGGTGACTAAGATTGTCTTTTGTATTATACAAAATTTATTAGCGGATAAGTCACGATAAGTAAAAATAGAGTTAATAGTTTTTCATGGCACTTTATCCAGAGGACAACAAGAAATAGATTTTTAACTTTTAATAATTCCCTTAAAATATATATGATAGATGCAATGTTAGGCCAAATGAGCTTTTCCGTACCATTTAGGGAGCCTCAGTTGGGCCCATGTGTCAAAGTGCTCCAGTCCATGGGTGGAAGCTTCAGAAATTCAGGTCTATTTCACTGAAACCACAACCTTTCCCAGTATGACCAAAGATCTGGGTCAAAGCACAACAGACTGTTGTCTAGGCAATATCCTCAACAGCTCTGCCCAACTGCTGGTTATCAGACTCTGTTTCTGTTCCAGTGTTACATGTTGAATTATTACTTGAGTGTATTAGGTGCAAATTCTTCGAAGGAAATTACTAAACATTTTAAGCATATTATTTCATTTTCTCTCTCTCTTACTTATGTGAGAGTTCATATATGGATATATGGATCTAAATAAAAATAACAGTGAACACAATTAGTTGTAATTATTGATTATTTAAAATATCTAAATGATCTATTTTATCATACCCCTGAGCAACTCAAATACCTTCAAGGCATTAAGCATTGAAAACTGACAAAACAGTATCACTCCCATTCATTTTGAGATTTAATCTTCAAACAAAGGACTAGAATTTATAAGAATATTTTGCTTCTATGTCACATTGATGTAAAGATACTGACCCAGGGTGCCAGATGTTGGAAGAAATTTTATACCCTGCAGTAAGTGTTTGAATGATTTAAACCCATGCCCCCTACTCACACTATCTGAGACGTGAGTTTCGATAGGAACAGAATGGTAGTGAGACGACTTTCACAAGCATGTCTGCATTCTGCTGGAAAATGACAAAAGCATTGAAGCACGTTCGTGAATGTTTCTGTAGCTTCCTGAAGTTTCCGAGAGGTTTTCGGAACGATGAGTTTTGTCTGACTGTTCGTTAGATTATCCTGATGCCAAAAGCATAGCAAAGTAAGCAGCCCTTAACTAGAAACATGTGTCTCATTGTCCTTTTTGAAAAAGTGATAGGTTCAGACAGTGTTGCATCGCAAAGTTAAGCTCTGAAAGTTCTGAGTGATTTGGAGACAAAATGAAAACTGGATAAAAAATGTACACGAATAATGTTGTTGTGTTGGCCGTATCCAGATACCACTTTCATGTTCAAACAAAGTTCCAGACCTAGGCCACTTCCTACGTTTTCTATTCCCAGTTTTAGTTATAAGTACCTAGCAGTAGTGTTTCTCTGAATCATTACCAGCATGAGGAACACTTCAGTATCTCACAAAGCTGGCAATCATGGTGAAATGTGAAATTAACAAGTAAATGAAACATCATGTGATCTACTCAGTTGTATTGTCAGTGAACTACTATTCATACCTGAATAGTGTATGAATAGTAAAACAGTGGAGGAGGAGAGTTATGTGCTAAAGAAAGGAAGCAAGTGATAGTGAACGGCACCTAAAACAGGTGAAAATATGGGATGGACATCACTACTCATATAGTTGCTTCACCTGGGTAAATATTATGATAAATATGGCCCTGGAAAACCAGGATGGAAAATTTGGTTATAAATGCAGTTATTAGGTATTAAATTTTTTTCTTATAAAAACAAACAAAACAAAGTTACACATATGCATAGATATATTCAGTCTTGGTATAAGGTTACATTGGTAACGGCAGTGAAATAAATCTGGGAGACACCTTTAGATGTTACAGACTTTTTGTAGCTAATGTTTGCAAGATAACTATGTTTTTATGTGCACAGGTCGGTCTACAGAGGAGAGCCATCTGGACAAGCAGAACGACGGAGCTCCTGTTCACAGCCCCACCCAGAGAAGACCCAGAATGTGACGGTAAGCACTCACTGCACCAAACAGCCTGCCATCTTCACTCATCGCGAGGTAGCGGTTTGCTGACAAGCCTTTTATCACCACCTCTCCCACTGAGGTCGCCTGGAGCTGCAGTTTAACTGAAATAACAAGAGCAGATGGTATATGAATATCCTATTCTGGCATGTTTCCTCAGCGGAACATCATCTTGTGCCCCCCTATCAAAAATGCAAGTATCTCTCACGGCAGGTAGACAAACAGACAGACAGACAGACAGACAGACAGGCAGGCAAATAGATAGATAGATAGATAGATAGATAGATAGATAGATAGATAGATAGATAGATAGATAGATAGATAGATGGATGGA
>JABFDZ020000115.1:128034-138643 GCA_019775955.2 Pollimyrus isidori
CCCTGGATGTGCATCCCACAAATCTCCATCAACTGCATGATGCTATCCTATCAATATGGGCCAACATTTCTAAAGAACGCTTTCAGCACCTTGGTGAATCAATACCACATAGAATTAAGGCAGTTCTGAAGGCGAAAGGGGGTCAAATACCATGTATTAGTATGGTGTTCCTAATAATCCTTTACAGGTAGGTGAGTGTAGATTTGCCATAAGATTTTCAACATGAATCTGAAAGCCTGTCATGCCGCAGATGCTTGAGATTTGGCAACCCTGAAAACGTATTTTTTGTTTCACGTGAGTTTATTTATATAACAGATCACATTACGTTACAAAGCAGAAACTTTAACGAACATGAAATCAACAATAAACTACGTCTATCCATCCAATGTGTTGTATACTGCTGGAGTCTGAACCTGAGCAAACTCCGGCGGGTCCGTTGATGAGAAGAGATTCACACTTAGAGTCGCTGGAGGTGTTGCAGGTCATAAAAGGTGTTTATTTACCGTCAGCTGATTTGGGAGCAACTCTCAGACATACATCCTCGACATGTACATCAAGAGGCTCAAAGTACTGTATACTGTACGTGTCCGTCCTTCCCTCTTGTAGCCAATTTGGGCTTGCCCCCCCCGATCCGATCATGGTCAGGACTTCTCCTTATCCCGGCCTAAAGATGTTCAGGGACAGTCAACCTCTGCAGTAGCAGAGGATGATTTCTGTGTTATGACTGTTCTCCCCCACTCTGCGAGCTATCTACAGCCTTGGAGGCCTTTTGGCGCCTTGGGGGCCTTCTGTTAGTTGCCTGCATATTTCACTATGTGTTAGTTATATTCTTCTAAATGCATGTGTTAGTTATATTCTTTTAAGTTCTATTCCCACAATACATATTGTGGTATTTGCTAGCTTCAGCCATAACACCAGACTATGAGAGATAAGTCGACGCCACAATATTGTATTTGAAAACGTTTTCAGCTTTACGATTTCAGGAGATCGCAGCCACTCAGTTAGGAACATTACGCTTTTGGTTACGGGTGTTAGCTTCGCTGCTGCTATTAACACGAATCGCACATTAGCCCAGACAGGGCTGCGTACGTCGAACTATACAGTACGTCTTGCTTGGCGGTCAAAGGCGTTTGACGTTCATTGGCATGGGAAACGGCGGTTCTACTGCTAAACCACTACCGAAAAGACTACAAATGCTGCGCCAGTTTAAAATAAAGATTAACAATTTAAATAATAACTTAATGTTTTGACTGTTGGTCCGGGTCCGTATGGGACAGGTTCTGGGTCCGGACCCAGACCGCGGTCCGCCTGTTAGTGATATCAAGTTGATAGTAACTTGATATAATGTTCTTGCAAAATACTTTAATCTGAACATTATCTTTAATACCTTACCTCTCGTCAACACTTGTTTCTGTCTCGGGACCTTCTTCTCCACCGGCCTTTCTTCTATTATTTAAAAATAATAATAAGCTACAGACCGCTTCCTTTTTTAACACTACACCTTCGCTTTGTTTTATCACGAGTGTGAATTCCCGCGTGCAGGAACGCGGGAAAAACATCCTAGTGAAATCTGGCACAGATGCGACCAAGTGAAATTAAAAATCGCACGCTCTCAATAAAAGGTGGCATATGCGAAATTTTTCGTCCCTGTCTAGAGCCCTGGACAACATTTTAGCTGAATGAAGTTGGGCAGTCTAACGCTGACATTTATCTCTTCTTCAACGTGTAGCCTATGTCTCATCCCGTTTTGCCGCCCGCAGAAGTCCCTGCTGTCTCGAATGCTTTAAATTCCCAGTATAGTCATTAATTTAATCTAAGTTGACGTTCTGCTTTGACTAAAATACTGATACAAAAACTCTGGTACTTCTTTGTTCAGGCAAGATTTTCCAGCACTGCTTTCCTTCATATTTCGGTCGGACTCCAGGTACAGGTGGCAGAGGATGGCCCTCCACGGGCGCGCCTTACCCTTTCAGAAAAGTTCAATTTTGCCTAGTCTGAGCTGTGCGTTGTAAATCGTTTTTTCCTTCGATTCCGATGCCTCGTCTTATTTGCGTTTTGTCGTGCTCCTCGTCAGTTTCTCCCCTCGTTTAACAAACCCGACAATATAAATGCTTTTTTAAACCCCCTTTTAAACTAACGTTTCCTCTGCTTAGCAACTTAAGTCACGGTGGGACCTTAGATGTGGATGCGCGCGACAGACCGACAGCACGGGGTGTTGCTAGGCAATAATTAAGGTAAGCTTTTGTATTTCTGCTACCAATTATATAAAAGTATAGACACCGTTTTACCTGTTTTTAACTCTTCCTAGACACAGAATTGGATGTATAAATGTAACTAGGAAGGAAACCATGAAGTGAAGTTCTTTTTGAAACAATGAACTTTTAAATTATAAGTACATTGTCACAAAAACCTGGATAAATTTGTTCCTAATGTGGAACTAGTGGTATAAAACTAGTGGTTTTATAGCTACTGAGCATGTGTGAAAGAGAGAACCGACTGGTGAACTTAATGCTGTATGTCATACGTCAATCCCGTCTTTGTTTTTAAGTGTATACCTAAAATGTGCATCTCCGGCACCCTACTTTAAGAAAAAGTTCCTTTGAATCGCCGCTGGGATTCAAACCCAGGATCTCTTGTTTACTAGCCAGGCACACAGTGTAATGTGCAGATGTCGAGAAATATTAACTGTGCATTTGTCCAAATTGAAGATGTGCAAAAGAGTGTAATGTGCAAAAATTACAGTATGAGGTAGTATGGTAATGTAGTATGATAGTATGATGTCCATTAATCATAGCCTACTCCTGTTGGCTGTTAAGGAGCCTGAAGGCAATGGGGAAGAAGGAGTTGTTGAGTCGGGATGTTTTATATTTCACCCTTCTGTACCTCCGTCCTGAGCACAGTCTATGTTGGGTGGTGTGTGGGGTCTTTGAGGATGGAGGCAGCTCTCCTCTGGCGGTGGTAGATGATCTGCAAAGAGGGCTGCAGAGTCCTGATGATCTGCTCTGCAGTCTTCACCACTCTGCAGGTGTTTACAGTCCATAGCAGCAGGGCTGATGTACCATGCGGTGATGCAGCTGGTCGGTCAACACCACAAACCCGAAAAAACACTTAGAGAAATACCATGGAAAGGAGTAGACCGAATTTATTCATGTCGTGCGCGCCCATAAAAAAAGTTTAACATCAACACACACTGCTGGAAGCCATTGCAAAGCTTGAGAAACTGTCTCCAGAAAGCAACAAAGCTAACTGATACTAGAGGAAAAAAATTGTCAAATTTGTTGACTGTTGTTCAGGGTCGGGCGGCATGGTGGTGCAGTGGTTAGCACTTTTGCCTCACGCCTCTGGGTCCCGGGTTCAAGTCTCCGCCTGGGTCACATGTGTGTGGAGTTTTCATGTTCTCCCCGTGTCGTCGTGGGGTTTCCTCCGGGTACTCCAGTTTCCCCCCACAGTCCAAAAACATGCTGAGGCTGATTGGAGTTGCCAAAATTGTCCGTAGGTGTGCATGTGTGAGTGCTTGGTGTGCGAGTGTGCCCTGCAATGGGCTGGCCCCCCATCCTGGGTTGTTCCCTGCCTCGTGCCCGTTGCTTCCGGGGTAGGCTCTGTACCCCCCGCGACCCAGTAAGGATAAGCGGTTTGGACAATGGATGGATGGATGGATATAAGCCTTCTACAACTTTTCATTTTTGAAAGATTTTAAATATACACAGTATTTCATGCTGATATTGCAGTTCATTTGTTTTTCAAAACCAAATATGTATCAGTATCAGCAGATATCAAAATCTGAAGCCCTGGAAGCCATTCTATGGTACCATCCATTCCTGCTGTGCTACCCGTTGTTCTGGAGGTTGTTCCCGCTGTCTTGCTGCACCATCAGGTGCCACCTGCTGCATTTAAAAGTACCTCAGAGTATAGAGTAACCCAGGGCTATAGAAAGGCGGTCGTGCAAATCTGATTTGGTTTGTTTTGTTTTCACAATATGTGAATAAACAGCAGTGGTGTGTACCCACCCACCCTTGCATCCGAGTGAGCGTCCCCGAATCCCCGCTCGGCACTCCAGCCAGGGTCCTCGAGCCGCTGCCACATGAGAGAGGTGACCATGAACCCGATCGCTGAGGTCCAGAGATCCCATTTGTGCTTAGCAAAAGCCTCAAGAGAACCCATGTAGAGCTTGCGATAAGCCACCAAAACCAAGACTCCCAGACTGTGAGAAGCAAGATTCTTTGGGTTTGATGAAACCAAGATTACAGATTACAGTGTGGCCTCAATTCCAAACTTCATGTCTGATGGAAATGACACACCTGCTCATCACCTGTCCAAAACCATCCAGTGGTGAACCGTACTGGTGACAGCATCTTACGGTGGGGGACAGGAGCAAAGGAGGGGTCTCACAGCGGGGGAGGGGCTGCTGGGAAGAAAGAGAGGTCACCGCTACCAAATGCCAAACACTTCTAAGGTGTGATCATGAAGTAAGATTCAATTCTGTGGCCAAAGTGATGCTCTCATGAGACCAAAACTGAACTCTTTGGCCTTAATCTGGTGAAAAAGCCAGTGTCGCTCAGCGTCCAAAGAACACAATGTCTGCAGTGAAGCATGGCGGGGCAGCATCCGGCTGTGGGGGTGTTTCTCTGCAGCAGGCACTGGAGCACTTGTCAGGATGGGGGGGGGGGAGAGTGGATGCAGCAAAAATGTCATCAGATTCTTGAGGATGACCTGCTGCATTCAGGCAGACAGTTGTAGGAAAACATTTCACCTTCCAACATGACAATGGCCCATAGCACACTGGCAAACTGACTATACAGTGGCTGATGGGGGGGGAAAGGTGAATGTCCTTGCGTGGCTTAGTCAGAACCCAGTCTACAGCCTTACTGAAAACCTCTGAAATGACTCGAAACCGTCAATACAGGGATGATCCTCAATCACAGTTACTTTTGTTTTTATTGGTGATTATTTTCCACTTGGATATAAATCAGTTGCATTGAGTACATACAGCTAGAGCAATTCAGTTCTGTTGTGTTTTCTTTTCAGGCTGTAAACTGACAAAGTGTTTTTTGACGGGGCAGGTTCTTTTCTATACCCCCGTGTAAGTTTTACCTGCCAGTACACAGAAGCACTTTTTTGCCGTTATTACGCCCAGTGTGGATATGTGGGTGGGCAAGATGACAAAAATCATCAAGAGAGCAACGACCATTTTGCGGATTACTCAGAAAATGGCGTCTTTGTTCAAATTCTCCATGTCTCCCACTACACTTATTGCGTAAGTAGGCTGTCCAGTATTTCATATGCGGCTCTTAGACGTACACCAATCCAATATTCAGATCAGGGATTGACACCAATCCAATATTCAGATCAGGGATTGACAACAACCCAATATTCAGATCAGATATTGACACCAACCCTATATTCAGATCAGGTATTGACACCAATCCAGACAGACTGGGTATTGCCATATGAGACCGATCCAACACACCTATTTCATCCAATATGTACTTAATTAGTTCTCAGCAGTCTGTAAGAAGATTGTACAAAACAATTTGACACAAAATAGGTACAATCAATTCCCCAACAGCTGTTTTACATATTTTTTTTTGTGGCATTCAAGCTGAACGCTGTAGCTGCCACTCCCTGTTTTTGCCACTCAGTGGGTGTCAGCACGGTGATGTCCGCCTGCTGTGACATCATGCGCATACCCTTTGCCGCAGCAGGAGCGCAAGAGTGTCGGATACGAGGTTGACGATATGCAAATATTTCATGTGTTTAAAAAGAACTCTGGGAATCGCTATCATACCTACAGCTTGTGATAGATGAGGGGCTGCTGTTGCGGCGAAGTGTGAGTGACGCTGTTGGCAGTGGGAGAAACATCGGGGGGCATTTTAAGCATTCGCCACTTGCATATACTCTCTCAGAAGACATTCAACTTGAACTGCAAAATGTCTCAAAAACGCTTAAAACAAGATGTACAAATGATGGGCAACGATACATTAAGTGTGTTTCTAGTAGATTTTTTGGGATACATTTTTCCCATTTGCATTTATTAGTATAAAAATGTGTATAAATATACTGCATTATATAATTAAAGTAAAAAGAGCTCTTGTATCGGAATCTGTATCAGTATCAGCAGTTGTGTATCAGAATCAAATTGAAACTGAAAAAAGTGGATTGGCCAATCACCAGTGGCTTTAACAGTTGGAAAAGGTATCAGACGCCTTCTTACAAAATGCAATGCATTTGATAAAGGAAACTATTAGGAAATGCCAAGGAATGATTGTAATCTCCAAATAATCTTTCATGAAGAATTGTCTGTCTCACTATTGGTGCACCTTATACTACAGGATTCTCATGTACAAGCTATCGGGATATATGTCTGGGAACTTACCAACTTCTTACACATGCCTCTGATTGGTCCAAGTGCTGTTACTGATACAGCTAACCAGTTCCTGAGCAGGTAAGGCATGAAGCACAACTTACTATGGTAAACCCACTAAGTAGTAAACTGATGTTGTAATATCAAAAAACATGTTAGCTTTAACTAAGCTCAAAGTTATCTAGTAAAGCAAGAAATCCTGCTTCATACTTAAATTGTGACCACAATGATAATGTGTTTCACAGAGACCCAAAGCTGACAGGCAATACCTTTACATCAGTGCTTCCCAACCCAGTCCTCAAGGGCTCACTTAGTCATACAGTCATCCAGACATGTTGTTTCTTTTTAAAAATGAGCAGTATTGAAACACTCCACTATTGCATCTCTTAATGACTATTCTAACTCACCCCCAAAGTCATGAAGTGTTTTGTAAGGATGGTCAGGAGAAACAGCAAAGATTCTATTCTCGTGTCAGTTGGCCCGCATAACTACATCATCTACAGATGCTACCTTCTGTCATGCGCTTGGCTCTGACACGCCCCGAGTCCAAAGACACTTGCGTCAGACAACCTCTTCTTTACTTTATTATAACGTTCAATACCATCATCCTTCAACTGCTAGCAGCCAAGCTGTTGCATGGATTCAAAACTACTCTGGGTGACTGGATACCGGAGTCAGTCAGAATCCACAGGTTTTCACCCCCCATCATCCTCAACACTGGTGCCTTCCAAGGGTGAGTCATAAGTCTCCTGCTGAACACACTGTTAACGCTGGTTAGGTTATAAAATCAAGAACCTACCCATGCAAGCAAGGCTACAAACATCCTGAAGAGCTCAGTGAATTCAAGCATAGTACAGTCACAGGGTGACACCTTTTCAACAAGTTGGTTCATCTTTCCTGCTAGATATTCCATGCTCAACTGGAAGTCATATTATTGCAAAGTGAAAGTGTTTAGGAGCAAACAGAAACTCAGCCACAAAATTACATAAAGTAACCGAGCAGGGTCACCAAATGGTGAGGAACAAAGTGTGTAAAAGCTACCAATTCTCGGTTGAATCAGTAACTGCTGAGTTCCAAACTCCCTCTGGCACTGACCCCATCACAAAAACTATGTGCTGGCAGCTTCATGGAATGGGCTTCCATGGCCGAGCAGCTGCATGCAAGCCTCATATCAGCAAGCGCAATGTCAAACTTCAGATACAATGGTGTAAAGCACAATGGTTTGAAGTTCTTTTTCAGGGGTAGGAGAAGGTCCCTTAGTTCCAGTGAAAATAACTTAATGCTTCATCATACTAAGAAATTTTGGACAATTCTATGCTTCCATCCTTTTAGGGAGGTCCTTTTCTCTTCCAGCATGACTGTGCCCCAGTGCACAAAGCAAGGTCCACAAAGGCATGGCTGGGTGAGCCTGATGTGGAAGAACTTGACTGGCCCACACAGAGTCCTGACCTAAACCCCTTCTAACACCTTTAAAATGAACTAGAACAAAGAATCCTTCATGTCCAACATCAGTGCCTGACCTCACAACAACAACAAATTTATTTTTGTATAGCGCGTTATCATAATACTACATCTCAAAGGCGCTTTACAGCATCCCCACCCAAAGCCCCTAGTGAGTAAGCCATAGGAGACAGTGGCAAGGAAAAACTCCCGAGAAGGAAGAAACCTTGGGAGGGACCAGAGTCAAAGGGGGAGCCCATCCTCCAGGGGGCAGCAGAGAGAGCCCTAACCCTAACCAGACCCAAAGGGGGAGCCCATCCTCCAGGGGGCAGCAGGGAGAGTCAAATACAGTCAAATTTGAGACACAAACTTGGAGCAGGGAGGAGATGAGAAGC
This sequence comes from Pollimyrus isidori, assembly GCA_019775955.2. Lineage (NCBI taxonomy): Eukaryota > Metazoa > Chordata > Actinopteri > Osteoglossiformes > Mormyridae > Pollimyrus > Pollimyrus isidori. The sequence goes on from JABFDZ020000115.1 coordinate 136,231, forward strand.
CGGTGCCAACGCTCCCTCCAATCACCAGGCAACCAGAAACCAGGGAGTGGGTCATATAAGGAAGATGACATGGCAGAACAGCGGACTGGAAGCATGGATGTCATTGGTAGTGGCGACGTCACATGTTGCAGGGTGTGCTGGACGTCTTGATAGATTGATGTCTCCAGGCAGTGCCCCCTCAGGAGGAGTAGGGGAAATAAAATATGCAATTATTCAAAGTAGGGGAGACTATAGGCAGTGCTAAAAGTTAAATGAGTGCAGTATGAAGTGTAGTGCTCCGGCAGATATGGCTATGGCAGCAGAAGTAGGAGGGAGAGGCAGGTGGGAATGCAGGCCTGGAGAGTGAAATGCACATCTGGATGAATGGGTAAAAATTGCCACAGACGCACCCCAAAGTCTTACGGAAAGGCTTCCCAGAAGACAGCCAACTATTTTAGCTACAAAGGAGGGTAACAACTCATTATCAATGTCATCATGGTCTAATACACTGTCCACTCACTGTTGCACCGATATCCTTGAATCCTATATCATGTCTGTTATGGTCAGCGGGCGAGGACAAGGTGAAAACACAGGGAAGTCAAGGCTGGAGGACTGGGACAAACGAGGGTTTATTGTGATATACTGTACCGACACAGACAACGTATACGCCGCGTCTGCCGGAACAGACGCTGGCGCAGACTTAAATACAAGAAATAAAGCACAAAACTGGCGAGTGGCGGCGCCACACAGGTGTAAACACTCGGTAATCACAGGAGGTAACGAGGTGGGTGTGGCACACAGGGGGCTGTAACGGGACGGACGTCACAATGTCCTTTATTACCGTTTGTTTTGTACGGAATTCCTTCCTTTTTAGTCAGTGTTTAATTACATTTTGTACCAGACTTCCAGAGAAACTACAATTTCATTTTCATTACCTTGTGTTTTGCAGAATGAAAATAACATGTATCACTCTTTTAATTGTGTTTGCATCCAGTCTATCAAAAAATAAATATATCTACCATGAGGTCATTTAGGTTAGAACAATTTGGTTTACCCTCAAACCACACTGTGGAAAACACACAAAAAAGCCTCCTTTAAAAAAAAATCACAGACAAAGGCATTTAAAGTTCTTGACTGTTTCACCGCCTAAACCTTCAAAACAGAGAACAAAAAGTTTAAAACCACACACTTGCATTTATACATTTCACTTGCAATATGAGGGTAGTGAGTCAGATAAACTGACACACTCTACATTACAATAACACACTTAGGGTGACCAGATAATCCATGGCAGGGAGGACAGTCTGAGCTAGGACAGCAATTGTAAATTACAATCATGCATGTATCACTGTATCACTAATGCTAATGTGAAACAGCTGGTTGAGTCTTTCAGTCAAGGAAAGAAACCAGTCAAAGCACAAGAAGAGCTGAACTACTTAGCTGAGCAGAGGAGCCTTTCAGTCTGAAAGTAGTTTGTAAAACCTGAAGTAGCTCAAAGTGTCCTTCCTGACATGGATTACATGGTCACCTTACACCAGGGGTGCCCAATCTTATCCGCAAAGGGCCGGTGTGTATGCAGGTTTTTGGGGTAACCTGTAGGTCAGCTATGTGAAATACATAAAGATTTGTGCGATTTGTGTAATACATAAAAAATTACTGCCACAACTTAAGTACTTTATTCATGTGTTATTTTGCATTTATAAAACGTCTTAATTATAAACTACGGGACAGGTGCCGCTGCGAACTCTTGTCTCTAAAGAAGCTGCGAATAAGTACAGTATGTAACTTAAGCCTCGTCAATAAACAAATATTTTTTTTTTAATGGCGAAAAGCATTGAGACAGGAACTAAATCAATGGATATCTCAATGTGTTCCATCAACGCAAACATTACGAAAAAAATAAAATTGTAATGCAATAATAACTTTATTACTATGTAACTGAAGGGGTTAAGCTTTTTTTCTTGTTTTTCAAAAAAAGGTTCCGGTTGGAGCCACGTTGTGGTAGGCCACCTAGTTGCACAAAATGGGTTAACAATAAACTACAGCCAAGCAAGTGGACGCAATAAAGACGGAGGAGAAACCCCGTGGCAGCACGATGTTTGAAACTGACGAATGCTTCGCAAAACGAAAACACACACACACGCGCACGAGTGTAGATGCACAAGGGCAACCGGCCAGCAGGGACGAGCGCGAGCTGCAGCACGTCGAACCGCAGCGGGAATTCTGCGTGAGACGGAGGGGTTTCCCTGCCTTGAGAGCCCGTGCCAAAGCCGCGTGTGAACGGTGAACCGCAGACACCTGCGCTACAGCTGCTGATTAATTAGGTCCGCTCACGCTGTCCGTGCGGCGGATTGCACTTTGAAATGTTCCTTTGATGAAATCACTATACTGCTTTAAAAACACAACTATTTTATTCATATATATATATATATAT
>JABFDZ020000115.1:144066-156528 GCA_019775955.2 Pollimyrus isidori
CCCTTGATCGAGCCAAATGGAGACGAATTTGCCGAAAAGCGGACCCTGCCATGCGGGACAAACGCTAGGATGAAGAATCAATGGCTACATCCACTTTGCTACATTTTTCGAGTCATTAAACAAAAACGATCTCCATCCGCACAGGCGTTTTCAGACAAAAAGTATTTCCGTCCACACTGAAATGAGCAAAAAAATACAGTATATTACTTAGTAATTAGCCTACATTGGGCATGCAAGCATCGGCAGTCACCCTTAGGTTTATTTTTGCGAATATGCAGCAGTCACAGTGTGTAGCACGTCATCGATGGCAACAGTAATGTTGAAAGCAACTCTTCTATATCTGCCATGCTGGAAAACTGGCACTGTAGCTCTGCATTGTAGGGCATATAGCTCAGTGATAGAATGCAATCCCAGGTTCAATCCCATGCTATCTCCATGTAGTTTCCTGTATTTCCTTCAGGATCTATAAAGTGTCAATCTGTTTACTCCTGTGTGGGCTGACCAGGGGTGTGAATTAATACGAGGAACTCAAAGAACATTCTCATCAGGAGTTGTCTTGCTAACCCGCCTCCCCAAAATCAACTTGGGACACAAAGAATCATTGGATTGTTCTTGCTGGTGAGAAAGCAGCTGCTGCATCCTCAATATTCAGGGTGGGACAAGAGCGATATCCAGCGACTTTTGCCATTCTCCATACTTCTGTGTTTGCGCATTGGAACTGTACTTCAACAGTGGAAGGTGACGTTAAAGAGCTATGGACGAACACAAGAACAGTCAAGTACGCATATTGATAAACACCCCAGGTGACCAGTCAGACAACACCAGGATGTAACTACACTGTTAGAAAAAAGAGCACCAATCTCTACCCTTGCTTGTCACAGGGTCTGTACCCTCAAGGGTCTGCCAGTTATACCCTATAGCTGTATGTCATTGTACCTTTTGAGGTAGAGAAATGGACTATGAGGAACATCGGCAAGGTACAAACAACATCAATGTATCCCCAGTGGTACAAAAATGTTCCTCATACTCCATTTCTGTATTTTAAAAGGTACATTGACTCTTGTGGGTATAGCTCCATGACAGCAAAGGTAGAAATTCATGCCTTTTTTGACAGTGTATGTATGCTAAATAATTACGGATTATGGGATAAACGGAAAGTTTAAGATACAAATGATGTTGTAGCTTTTTTTGAAGATGATTACCAGTGTGGGAATGTATGGTGACGCAGTGATTAGCACTGTTGCGCAACCCCACTGGGCCCTGGGCTCAGAGCTCCGTGTGTGGAGTATGTATGTTCTCCCCGTGTCGTCATGGGGTTTTCTCTGGGTGCCCCAGTCTGCCCCCTACCCCGAATATGACAAGTGTTTTTTGAAAATGGATGGATAGGATCGCAATGAACAGAATACAATTACTATAACTTGGATCTTTGCATGATAAAAAAATTTAAATCATTACCTGCTGATTTTTTGTACCACAATGATGGCTGCAACTATTATCAAATTTCAAAACTCTATAAAGCCGAGTTTCGATAATAACAACAATCCTCACGGGATTTCACACTTCCCTCAGCTTAATCTTTGTAAGCAAGCTCTCCGCAAAGGGCAGCCACCCATGTGCAAGGAGCCACAGACATGCTGAGGTTTGAACTGGTGACCTTCTGATTACAGGCACACAGGGATAGCCCGCTGAGCCACACACTGCATCAAGGTGCTTTGTTCAAAATGATTTATAATCCTGGAAAAATCCCTGTTTCTGGGCCACCAGTCGTGTGTATTGAAATGTCTTCAGCAATTGTTGCCATGGGGCACCCCCACAATCACAGGTCTCTACCTAGGGGTGCCCTCTGCTGGCAAAATGGATGTTTTGTGTCTCTGGTACAGTACTATTCTGGGGTGCTCTAGGACCCATAACACCGGGGGGGGGGCACTCTTACCCGCAAAGGGCCGGTGTGTGTGCAGGTTTTTGGGATGACCTGTAGGTCAGCTGTTCAAACCCCGGTGTGAGGACTCTTCAGCCAATCAGTCCCTTAATTAGGGAGTTGCAGCGAAAACCTGCACACGCACCAGCCCTTTGCGGATACGACTGGCTACCCCTGCATTACACCTTATTCAGGATTAGGGGCTTGAAGACACATGGATGGATAGATTTCAAACATCAGCGTATCTCCTTGGCGCGTTCTTACATAATACTTAGTGCTAGACTGTGGTGGATGTTTTGGCTTTGATTGGTTCTTTCAGGAAAACACCAAATGAGGTGGTTATTATCTAAAGCCCCTGTACCGTGTGAACTAGCTCATCCAAACAGCCGGATGTTTCACTGTTTCACTGGGGTACGGTTGTGGTAGCAGTGGTGATATGGAAGAGAAGGGGGAGGGGGGGCAGGGGAAGGGAGAGGAGAGGGGGGTTTCCCAGGATACCACCATGTTCCTCTCCACCTACATGGATGGCATGGAAAAGGCAGAAGAGATAAGCATCTTACGTCAGCATCTGCAGGTTTCACGCCATCGTTGCTGTGGAAACTAGTTTGATGTTACCCTGCCGTGATATAAAAATCACAGACATTTCAAAGAGATATACAGCGATGGTGTAGCCACCCCACAGGGCCTGTTCCAAGAGCGAAGCGCGAGCTGCTGTCATGTTTGTGTCATCTCTGAGTGACAGCAGGTGACGGGAAAACCCCTCTAGTGGCTCAGAGTAAAAGTGACGCGTCTTACTCCTTTACTCATGAAACCTCTTTGCATTTTCAAAACCACATCTTAAGGAAAATGAAGTTCTACTACAGAATGCACAAATGTCCTGGAGGTTATTCCTTCCGTATTACATGTCATTACATTGACAATGAACTCATTTTCATATATGTTCCTTTCAGTCCTTTCAGAACTACACAAGGGCATAATTTTGGGTTCAGCATGGGGGGGGGATTGAGGTCTTTAAGAGGTTCAGGGGGTTGTATTGATTGGACTTGATTATTGTTTGTTGCGTCGAAAGTGTCTACTAAACAAATAAATGCATAAATATTATGAGTCATTACAGTATGTGGTCATTAGGCACAAAATGCTTGGGCCATTGATTCACTGCTGGAAGTGATGTGGGCATGATTAGATTAACTTAATAGAGTTCAGAGTCAATAGAGTTTAGTGCAGGTGGTCTTGGGCGACCCCTGTGGGGGTAAAATAAAACCACAAGCTTACATCATAAAAGTGAGAACAAAATGTGGAACTTACAAGAAACGTTGCCATCTCGCGACCCCACAACCTGCTGACACACTTTCACCATGAACAGAGAGAGTGACCAATGCCCTTACTTTTTCATTTTTGATTTAGCAAAAAACCAGCATAGATCACATTAACATTTTCTCCGCAGCAGGCTGTAGGTGGAGGTTGTCATGTTTCCTCTGTCTTTCCTAACAAGGCTGACCACTTTGCAGCAGAGTGCTGCCCCCTGAAAATCAGAATGAGATGAAAATGGTGACCTTCTTTGGGGGAGTGTGACCAAAAGTCCCCCTGGTGAGAGTCACCGGCTCATGTTCCCAGTGCAGTTTGACACAAGAAACTAAGTTCAGAGGGGGAAGGTGCATTAAATGTCACACATTACTTATCACACATTACTTATATTTTAGGAAAACTCAAATTTATGATGACTTCAGAAATGGGAAATTACCATTAATAATGTGCTCAGTGGTTTAGGGATCTCAACCCCTGTTCAGGATGTTGTTGGTTCAAACCCTGGGGTTGAACATAATGTATTGTAGCGGCACAATCATATGCAATTAACTTCTGAGATTATCTGTATGGAAAAACGATTGAAGTTTAAAAATAAATCGCTAATTAACAAAGGAATCCCCTTTTTTAGGAAAGACATTATTCAGGGTGAATATGACATCTCATCCTGGGACTTTCCCAAATTGGACAATCATCAATGTTCTTTGCATTAAGTTATATGAGTCAATCTGTCCAGCACTCATAGCTTTTTGTGGATTGGCACAGCATGATAATTTGCATATACACAACCAAGACCTGATGCTACCTAGAAAGGATTCCCCCAGCATTACATCAACCTATCATCAGACTGTCGCTAGTTATTGTATCAATACTTAACTAACGAAAGGAATAGCAACAATCACAAGCCTCTTTACAGCCAACTATACAAAATGTACAATACAGATACAGCCACAGCAGCCTTTTCATCTCAGAACACATCATCTGTGACTTAGAACCCCTTTCCCTGTTGAAAATGTACAATGTATATAATGTACTTTTTAATAAAATCTGAAAAAAATCCAGCCCTCCATCCCTCCATCTATCCAACCATCCAAGGCTGTAATCATAATGAATACATCCCCCACCCATATCCAGATGAGCTCACAATGCTCCCCCCTCCAATATATACTGTATTATAATCACGGTCTTGATTCCCCCCAGTACAGACTTCATGTCTATGGCGTTCCATCCATCCATCCATCCATCCATCCTTTTTATTCAGTGCAAGATCATTGTTATCTGGACCCAGGATGAAGGGGGATTGATGTATTACTTTGAACAAAAGTATTTTCTAACTAAAGAAACAGACACACACACACACACACACACACACACATAAACATACATTTGTATTTATGTAATTCTGGCGACTGTCCATTAATTCCCCAACAATGAAGAGCTGAACCCCTACCCAGCCCTAACCTTAACCATAAGTAACCATGACAACCTTAACCCCTACCCAGCCCTAACCTTAACCATAGGTATCCATGACAACCTTAACCCCCACCCAGCCCTAACCTTAATCACAAGTAACTAAATGAAATACAAGACTTATGCCATTTATTGTTTTTTGACTGCAGTCACAGATTTTTTATAAATCTGAATTTCCCCTTGTGGGGACTGAATAAAACGGTCCCCACAACAGCAAGATAACTGGTTTTTATCACATTGTGGGGACATCCTTTAGGAGGCAGCCTGTGGCTCAATGGCCTAAGCCGCTGCACCTGTGCTTAAATTGTTGGCAGCTCAAGCCTGACCTTGCCTCATCTGTAGGTCCTTGAGTAAGGCCGTTAGCTGCTCTGCACGGCCAGCTTGCTCTCATCTACAAGTTGGGGGAGAGATAAAGAGGCAAAGTTTTTCCACAGGGATCAATGAAGTATCAATTATTATCTGATCCCCACAGTGTAATATACTCATACAACACGCACACTCAAAATCACACTCTACGGGCAATTTGGAGATACCAATTAATGGCATGTCTTTGGGAAAACATGCAAAATCAGCACGCACAACGGAGGTGGGGGTCAGTCGGCTCTCCAGGAACTGTGAGGTCACAGTGCTTCACATTGTGCCGTACCCATAAATATGCAGTTACCTCTTATTAAAATCACAATGCTCTGGCTGGACCCAGGAAGCACAGGGCAGGAAGGAACAGAGAGCGCCCCAGGTCACAGCAGGACACACAAACATCTGCTGATGATGCACGATTTCAAGTCGCCGGCTCTGCTGAACAGCATGCTCTGTTAGGCAGAAGCTGAGATTCCAAATCCAGGCCTCGTTTTCACTTCTCCCAGGTAGTTAGTTTAATAAGTACTGATTGTGATTGGCCAGAGGCTTCCGGCTAACCAGTGAAAGGCAGCTGGAAAACCAGTGCTCGACTCTTGAGGACCATGAGTTGGGTAGCCCTGCCTTAGAGGAAATCCAAACGAGTGAGAGGCAATGTGGAATCCAAAATCTTTAATACACCCTAAAGCAGGGATGTCAAAGTCAAATACATCAGAGGGCCCAAAAAACAAATTTGACACAAGCCGAGGGCCGGACTGGTTCAATGTTTATTAAAACATATTAAAATGATTGCGCGTAACCTATTGAACAAAGACCTAACACAGTGTGCTGTATTTTATTTAATGATTAAATGAACAATCTAACATTTTTGTATGGCTCTGTCACTAATTTCAAGTGAAAACATTTTTGAACAAAAACAAACTTCCTTCAAAGAAGAGTGAGTTTGCGGGATACCGTTGCATTGTGGGTAATGGAGTATTGGCGCGTGCAAAACAGCAGCAGGCGGCTGTGGCCTGCGGGCCGGTTCTAATACTAATCAAATATCATCCCGGGGGCCAAAGATAATTAATTAATAATTAATTACCTTAATTAATTAATTAATAATTAATTACCGTAATAGTAATGTATGAAAAAGTAATCTGAGCCAGTGAGACAAGGATGCAATACTTAATACTTAATTTAGTCCAACAAATATATTTATTTGTTTGCTTGCTCGTTTGTCATTTTTAATTACTTTTGATCCTTTTGTCACCACATCCTGGCTCACCAAAGTGACTGAAAGAAGACTCATATGTACTATTTCTATTTTAGGAAATAATGCTAATAAATATTGGGCACGTGTTTAAAAAAATAAGAGTATAGAAACCAAAAAAGGCTTCTCACTTCGTTTTCACCAGGAACAAGGCTGGTTAGTGTCAGATGGAACAAAGTGAAACCTCACATACAAACCCAGGTGTGGGACACCAGAGGGATTTTACCCATCACTACACTCTTAAAAATTCCAAAGAGTCATCAAAGAAAAAAAGGCAGAAGGCAACCGTCTCTCTCTCTGCATTTGTAATATCTAAACCTTTACCTCTGCCCACCCTGTGATTTTCCATGTAGAAGAGTATAAATACCATCTACATCCAGGATCAGAGCATCTTGTTTTGTCCGTCCTTGACTTTAGAGACGTATCTACTGCTTTCTGAGGCAACATGAACATCTTTCTCTTGACCGTCTCGGGAGTGCTATTCCTTCTGAATTACGGACTTTGTGCGCCGCTAGGTAACCATATCAGACGTTATACTACAATCATAAACCAGCTGAGGACCAATGTGACATGTGTAAGTAATTGTTTTTTTTTACTTATGATAACTGATAAAACCTATCAATGCGCTGTATTTCTTCTCAGACTCTCCTAAAATGTTCCAAATCTCTTTTTTGTTTTAGGACGAAAACGTTGCGCTCTTCGTCCCACCCCAAAACGAGAGGGTAAGCGTGATTATTTGTATTTGACTGTTTTAAAACATTGTTTTAAAGCTTGCGTATAGGGGGGATTATTGCGAAAAGCTTCATGCACAGTTACGCGCAGCGTCTTGCATGACCTCAGCACTGTATGACAGCAAACCTCGCAGGCAGAGCCTCGCTTCTCATTCGTGCGAGCAGCCAAAGCCAAGAACAGACCGCACTGCTGCAGCTGTCACCTGTGCCGATTTTATCCCCACTAAATCCGCCGTGGAGTCGCACTAAAGGACGATCGAAAAATACTAAACCATAATTATGCGCTATTTCTTTTATAGCTTGATGTCACTTTGAAGTGCTTTCAAAATCAATTGGAAACGATAAAGGCCAAATGCACCGTCGGAATGCCAGTCACTTTAAAACACGCCGGAAATATGTTGGGTAGGATAATGGTAAGTACTGTTACTAATTATTAATAGTGCTGCTAATTCTGCACGTAGGCTATACACGTAAAGTGGCCATGTAACTGGCTGTTAGATCACTACAATTCAATGAATATTCCTTTGTTATCCAAGGCGATAAACACGATATTACTTTTATCTCTTGCTTTAGGGCAACAAGACTGCAGAGTGCAAATTTGCCAACGAGACGGTGTCTTACTCGTCCTTTCTCGACAAATTTAAAAACCTCATACAGCGATACAACTCAAATCAAACGAGTTCTGGATAACTGCACCATCCTCTTTATCTAGTTTGCTGTACCACAAAATAGTTTTACTTTATCATTGGTTGAATAGTAATGATAACGATAATAATAATCTCTAGTGCCTTCAAATTATTTTTGTACTTTTTATAAGGTTTACATTGTGCCTTGTATGCTTAAGAACATTATGGACTTTATTTATTTTATATTGTAAATTAACATGTATGCATAAACTTGTTGAATGTTCTACTGCTGATGTGAAATACAAGACAGTTCTCAGGGTTTTACTTGAATGTATGTCATAAGCTCTAAAACATCTTACTAAAATGTTATGTATTTATTTATTTAATTATATTTATTTAAAAGCGTATTTATAAAACTGTAATAATGATTTTGTTCAAATAAACAATTGCACTGAAGGTATTTTGCAAACGTGATTCCCAGTGATAGTAGGCCTACTTACTTCTGCAAATGAAAACTTGGCACTAAGGTGCTATAAGCTGTACTAGTGCCGTTTTTCTGTAAATTGTCTGATCAATATCTGAAACAAATCAACTTGCAAGCTCCTACCAAATATTCGATATCTGTCCAAATACATATCCAATACTGAAATGTAGCAAGATCGCGCAGGTTTTGCTGCTGCCGCCGGAACTGCTGGTCCAGCGAGTCCACGAGAGCCCAAACACCCATTGGTGTCCGGGTGACAGCCTCGTGGGCCGACGAGGGGGATTCCCGTCCTGGCGCGATAAGACCGTGCTTTAATTCAGCGGTTTATGATGAGTGGAAAAATAAAGCTGTTACGCACCGGAGTATTTTCGTTCTACGCCAGTCCGTTGTCTCCACGCAAAGACAGCTTTCATTTTAGATGAGAAAAGCTGCTCTGACCACTTTGACCTAGAGCAAGCTAATTTTGGTTTCATTTTCAGACACCCCGGAATGAGATGGGATTGTTAGATGTTACATGTTCTATATAGACCAAGAGTCTGTCTTTCGCACATGCATTTTCTGCGGCTACTAAATCTAAATAAAATCAAATTCTGCAGCATGCACCGCGTTGCTGAACATACCGCAGAAGAGGAAGACTGAACTACCAGTTGTGAAAGTTCATCGGGCCTTCCATCAATGCACGCTGAAGCAAAACAACTCACCAGGCTGCATTCCAGTAACACAAAGCAAGAAACCACTTCAAAAGCCTGAGTTGAGTGAAGTGAACTTAGAACAGCAGCTCATTTGTTACGGCCAATTTTAACGGTGTATGTTTGGTTTCACATAGCTGTGACCAACTTGAACAGCACCAGAAGATATATTCACAATTCTGATTTGTGTGTGTATTTTCAGTTATTTATCATAACTGCATTTCCATGTTGATGTACTTTGATAACAGGCCAGGCAAAGGGAAAGATTCCCAGCAAGAAATTCATTTTAACCACCAGAAGATTAGTTATTGTATCCTCTACGTTAACATTCCATTACAACTTAAGTTACGATAAAGTGCTTTGGCAAAGTAGGTTTTGAAAATGTGGTAATTCAATATGATTTTACTCTGGTTTCATAAACATCACAATGAGGCAGAACATTTTAACTACTCCAACATGAAACGGGTAAGGTCAACTACAGTATATCATAAATACGGTGCATGTCAATGTAATTTGGCCCTAATTAAAGTCACTCAAGTCTTTATCCCGCCAATTTCTTATACATTCAGCACAATGACAAAGTACCAAATATCAGCTATATGTACCTAGGTAACAACAGTTAACTCTCAATGACCAAATGGATGAATCAATGGCGCCATATTTTTTATGCAGCCTTAGAGGTCCTTTAATTGGACAATTCCATTCAGAAGGTGCCAGTGCAATGACCCTGTTACCCAGCCTACAAATAATATCACAAAAGTCGCGGCACCACATCGGCCCACTATGTTCCCCACAAACCTTCAGAACCATACCAAGACCTCAGCTGGTCTATGTTCTTAGGTCGAAAAAAAGCCCACTATGGCGGATTCCAGGGCAGTGCCAAGAGAGACCCTGCGGAGAATCTTACACTATAACATTATAGCGTGGGCATCACTTGCAAGAGCAGCGAACCAAGAAAATCAGGAAAAATCATTCAAAAATATATTTGATTTTATTGAGTGAGAGCTTACAGAATTAAACATGCATCTACCATAGTTAGGGCTGGCTATCTCCATTGATTTCTGGAATCGATTCAATTCTGATTCACAAGGTTGCAATTCCATTCAACTCAATTCGAATTTGATTTAATAATATTTTAGTTACGATATCAATTTTGCATGGTTAGGAAAGATTCTCAGAGAACTAATACTGTAAATTGCAGAAGGAACCCTTTGATCCAGTGCATTATTAAAAATATTAATATGTACGTTAAGAATTGACCCTAGAGTTGCTGCATTAACAAACATTTTAACATGACCAGTAAGTGCCAAGATTGCACATATGTATTATGTCTCATTAAATGGTTTTGACTTCACCTTTGTCCAGTTCCTCACCATCTTCATATTTATGAAGTTCCAGCTACATCCAGACGCCCGACTTTGGGCTTGGCAGTACCTTCAGCGGAGCAGCACCTACCCTGTTTGTTTACTGTCTTTCAGATCTTCTTGCTTGAGTTCGGCCACACGAGACTAACTGGGTTTAAGTTCCACATAGCCATGGAAAAACCATCTTGGCGTCGTACAATTCAATATCAGATTATGCAAATGAATGATTGATCAATCTGAATCAGAAAATGATTTTTTAAATCCAGCCCTTACCGTGGTTATCTTTAAGATAAAATAAGATAATCCTTTATTAGTCCCAGAAGTGGGAAATTCTCTTTGACATCAAAGTAGCTGCTCCGCTGAATCAAAAGGAGGAGACATCTATCTTGGATGCCTCCTGAACACCTCATTGAGGAAGTGCTCTGGGCACATCCAACAGCATGAGATCCTAGGCCAGACTCGGGACATTATATCTCTCAGTTGATAGAGGAGTGCAGGGTTATGCCCATAGAGGAGGGGGCTGGTGAGAGGCAGATTGAGTACCCAGAGTAGATCCCTTGAAAACACAGGGGAGGTTGCAAGCTCCACACACATGGAGTTCGAACCCTGGGCACAGAGGTGTAATGCAACACTGCTAACCCGCTGCACTGCCATGCCGCCAGGAGAGAACGGCCAGACTTTTTAACGCCAACAGGAAAGACACTATAGTGCAATAAGAGCTCAGGCCAACAGTACTCTATAAAAATTTTAGGATTTAAATTTTGTTAGATGATTACTAATCATTGATAAAGTCGGTTCTCGAACTTAATCCCTACCAGACCCCGGATCGAATCCTAAAAAGTTCGAGTTCTGATCGAATTTTTCCAATAAGAAATAATGGAAAACCAATTAATTGAAAAATACAACCCAATTATATATTATATATATTTAAACACAAAACAAACAGGATAAAACAAGAAGAGCGTTTTTTTTCTTAATGACTTCCAAAACGCTAAAGATTTTGTCCCAACATTACCCCTGTCCTGCCCCGATCATTTGTGCCTTCCGAGTGCCACGCCCCCTTTTTAACCTAGCGTTAAAAGGATCCCCATGTGATCAGCTGTTTCTGGTTGTTGTCATTAGTCTTCTGTATTAAGTCCGCGTTTGTTTGTTTCCCCAGTCCAGTCATTGGGTACGTTCGACTTGCTTACAGCGCTGGCTTAAAGCAACGCATTCTGATCCTGACGCAATGCATTATGGTTAGATGCATTGCGACCTCTCACCCGGCTGCACAACCTGGAACTGCCTCTGTGATGACACACCTTTGCTCTTATTGGCTGAAGAGTTTAGTTACACGCATGACGTTTGTATCTCAGGCAGTTCCAATGTGTAATCTGCTATTTCTCCTGAATATCACGTAAATCAGTGAGAATGTTGGGGAGCAACCGAAATGTAAATACAATGTAAATACATTACTATTATTATTACTATTACTAGTCTTTTCATGTTATTGCAATCCATTACACCAAAATGATCCCAAATTGAACTCTTCAACTAGTGTTTCCTGCCCCATGTTTTCTTCACTCAGTTTCTCTCTAAGTAATTAAGTAACACCCCTATGTGTAACCTGATCTGTAGCAAAACTCTGGTATAAAGGTGTAAAGGAAGCCAACCCTTGTAGTTCACTCTGCAGAAGGTGGCTACCCTTGCAAGTAAATCTGTGTGAGTGTGTCTCATTTCAAGGTGGACAGATAACTCAGAGCTGAATCCACCAGACGGAGAACCTGTTAAATAGTTTAAATAAATGACATAAATACTCTAATTGTACACGTAAGTTAGTGATTTATTTATTGTTAGTTATTGTTAGCTCCTTACCTCCCTGATCATCAGGTGATCCACATCTCATAACAGAGTCAGAATTAAATGATCTGGTCAGAGAGAATTGTTGGGTTTGAGACTGCAGGAATGGTGTTTGCTGTCACCAAGTATGAAAATTTCTGCTGACTACTGGTGGACATTGTATTCAATGTCCGGTGCAACACACTGCAAACAAAACACCTCCAATTATGCTGAACTTAACAGCGTATGAGAATCGTAAGCGTGATCAAATACGTCATTGCCAGTAAACAGTTAACCGTCTATTTTTGAATTGTCAGAATCAGCAAAAACTTTTCAGGAAGCAACGCTGTCCATAAAATGACATTTTTTAGCCCATATGATGAGCTCATGGCTGGAAGATGACAGCTTTTAAACCTGAGACTCGCGGCGGGGGGGGGGGGGGGGGGGGGGGGGG
>JABFDZ020000115.1:210095-225863 GCA_019775955.2 Pollimyrus isidori
CGGCAATCGGCAGATCATGATCTTGGTGATCGGTAATCGGTGATCGGCTCCAAAAATGCTGATCGGAGCATCTCTAGAGGGAGGAGTGTGTTGACCTTCATAAGCCAGGGAATGAATATGAATAATTGTGGACGGCACTGTATATATTCTGTCGTTGTTCATGACGTTAACAAATAAACAACAGTAAGTAAATTCCTCAGGAAATCCCTGGGGTGTCCCCTCTCACCTGCTCATCCGAGTCGGAATTTTGGCTCTCGGAGCTGAGGCTGGGGCCGGCCGTGGGCTCTTGGCCCAGGTGGTCTTCCGACACGTCGGTGCTGTAGCCGCTGCCCGTCTGCGAGCTGGCAGAGCCGCTGGACTTGGGGCCCGTTCCCCCATCCTCGTTACCCATCATGCCCAGAGGGCTGAAGAGCATGGCGCCGGACTGCCGCCCACCTGCACGCGGAAACCAGAGACTCTTATAGTCATTGTTTCAGCCAAAAGCCAAGATCGATTTATACGGCATCATGGAGAATCTGGATCATGCACACGGAATGAATCATTTCAGTATAGTCATTCAGTACAGTGTTCAATAACATCTCCACTAGAGAGAGCTACAGCAGCAATATAGAATAAAAACAGGTTTAGCAGGAATGCAAACAGATCCAGGCAAGCGAAATGGTGTCAACTGCCTGCAGCTACCAAGGCCTGTGTGAAGCCAGCACTGAACACTGTGCTGGAGATACTGGGATAAAAAGTCCCCTCTACTCCTATAAACTCCATTTCAATGGCAACGGAAAACATATTCAAACACTGTTCCCAGTCTCCCTAGTTGAGGAGGCTCTCGCTATTGAATGAGGTCAGTTATTCGAAACGATACAGTAATCTTCCCGATTAGCTTAGATTCCCCCAAATGTTACTGATGTTCAAAAAACTAGTGCAATTTTACTTTGAAAGGAAATCGTGTTTCCCTTGTGTCATTATTCTGAATTTTATAAAATAAATGCTCCTGTTCCAGAGTGTCCACAGGATCCAGTCAAGCAAACATCAACTCACAGAATATCACAAGCTTGTCAATGATATGTGGCTGGATGTGTCTGAAAGTCGCCTCAAGCTGCTCTGAAGGGCAGGCGGGAACGCTGCAGCACACAGCAATCAGGAGGCAATTTTACGAGGGCTAAGGGTGGCACAGGAGCGGTCCGTCACCCCTGTGGGCTGTCACAGACCTCGCTCAGCAGATCCATTCCAAGAATGAAGAATTTAAATGCCCGACATTATGGAACGTGCATTTTAAAAGCTCAGTATTGGCCCTAGGGGGCGCCGCGCTGTGCTGCCATTCAGCGGGTGGGGCTGCTGCATCCAGCTCTCACCCTTGACGGTGAGGTTCTCCATGCCGCATTCAAACATGATCCAACCCCACTTCTCCGGGCCGGAGGGGCAGCAGGTCGCGCCGGCGGAGCCTGGCTCTAACGTCTCATTAATGAAGCTGAACTCGTCCGGCTCCTCCAGGCTGAAGAGCACCTTGGACTTCTCAAAGGGGATGGAAGTGATGGTGCAGGTGCCCAGGTCTAGCGAAAACAGCAAGTTCTGCTCACCAGCAAGACACCTTTGCATTCATACGCTACACAAGGTATTACACAGCAACTCACCTTTGCAACAGTACAAAGTGCTTTTTTTTTCCACTGGACAAATACCACTGCTAATTCATTATTAGTAAAAATTCATTTATTTGCTGACTATTCCAATATTTCGTTTTTCCGGATACCGTTTGTGTGACGTGTCCCTTTAAATTTGAAAATGTGCACCATATTTCCTTGCTTGCACTGTCCAGGTGTGGACTGGCTATCGGAAAGTTCTGGGATTTTCCCGGTCCATCTTCCTCGTCCCCAGTCCCAGTATTATATAGTCTATAAACCCAAACCTATAAAACCTATCGATCATGATCGTGAAACATAGCAAAAAGAACCCCAACCCCCCGGGTCAGCAGGACGATATCTAATCGGGGTGCCTTGACAGCCAATTGCCGTGCCTTGTTTTGCACCTTACGTACGCGTGTCTGGGCTCTGTGTCTGTAAAGACCATTCCACACTAAACAGAAGAAGCCAATTGGTCTGCTGTCACCATGACGACACTTAGGCGCGGCCGTCTGACCTGGGGAATCAAGTCCGCGGAGCTGGCCGTGTACGCGACGTACACTGAGCCTGGCCGCCATTTCCTTGCCCTTTTCCACGCTGGCGTTGGAGCGCAGCGACCCAGACGTCTGCGGCTGCATGTTGGCGACCGAGGTATAGCGTTCAAATCCAGCAGAGGGGCGGCCGTGTTCCGTCCCAATGGCGCCTTCCTCCGCGATGCCCCTGGGGGGGGGGAAGGGCGGAGTCAGAAAGAGGTAGATGGGAGGGGGGCGTCAGTAGGAGGCCGAGGCGGCCGTACCGGTTCATGCGGAGCTGCGTGGCAATGCGGTCAAAGCAGAGGGCCACCAGGGACACTCGCGTGACCCTCTTGCCGCTGCTGGATGGGCTGGCCTCCTCCACAGAGGCCTGGAGCAGACACAGGTTCACCTGCGAGAAAGCAGAGAAGCAAGGAAGCAGCTTCCCTTAGAAAGGGTTCAACGCAGGGCTACAAGAATGATTCCTGGCCTTAGAGGAATGACATAAGGAGAGGTTAGCTGAGCTGAATCTGCTCATCCTCAAGCAGAGGAGAATGAGGGGGGACAAGATCCAGGTATATAAGATTCTAACAGGTGTGGATGCTGTTCAGCCAAATAGTTCCTTCGATATTAGTTCAAATACTAGAACTAGTGGTGGAAATTAGCGGGAGAACATTTTAAACTGTATCTAAGAAAGCTCTTTTTTACACAGCGTGTAGTTAGAGTATGGAATAGTCTTCCTGCTAGTGTAGCACAAGCTAAAACCCTTGGCCCCTTTAAATCAGAGCTAGATAAGATTTTAACAACTCTGTCTGAGCTATTAGTTAAGTTCTCCCCAAACGAGCTTAATGGGCCAAATGGCCTCCTCTCGCTTGAAAATCTTGTTCTTAAATTCAGGGAAATGCTCTGACCCGTAAGCTGGGTGTGACTACTAACACATGTTTACAAGTTATTTAAGTAATGGCACCTGTCCCATGTATTTGTCACTAGGTGCTTTTATACTTGGTGATCTGACGTTACAGGACGATCTATGGTTTCGTTGGCACTCAGCTCTCATGTTCTACCATAAACTGCTTTGTTTATACAAATCAAAGTTTAAATTTGTCATATATGCAGTTATACTTAATACACGGTGGAGTAAAATGCTTGTTCACCTCACTGTAATACAGTGGAAAAAGGAGAGAGATGCAAGATGTATAACAAAACAGTCATAAACATCATAAACAAAGATAAATAATCACGCAATTAGCAGTAGAGGTTTCAGAATTTGCCAGCTTTTTGAAGAGATACAGCAGGCCAGATAACAGAAATTCAGAAGTTTGCCCTGAATGCAGAGATTGCTAGCTGAATGGACTTTCTTTCGATCAGAAACGACACAGTATCTTTTTGAATTCACATTACAGTTGCACCCAACCGTTCAGCATAATGTGTGCGTTAGCAAAGCAACACATAGATCACACTAAAAGGCATAAAGTACTGACTTTAACCGGCTAAATTAAACTTTAAGTTAAAGCGGAAAGACTCAACTTTTAAAGATGAGGTTCTGAACACTTGTGTAAATGACAACAAAATTCACAAATTGGTCTAACAAATTTGATATATTTAGATCCCTGTTAGAAGCATTTGTGCCGCAGATAGACCCTGAGGTCTCAGGACATGTGACACGCAGGATTCCATCAACACAAGCAACACCTCAGGAGAGCGGGACCCTGACATCACGCATCGCATCACCAGGAAGGGCTTCCCGATGAAGAGCTACCTTAGGGATGGTCACGTTGGCCTGCAGGCCCTTGATCTTCACGCTGTCCGATTTGGCTGAGAGGTCGGCTTTAGTGGAGGAGCTTTCGGACCTGGAGGTCTTGTGCTCGCCCCTCAGGGAGTCCTTTGGGAAGACAGGACGATGAACCCAGTCCAACATGCACTTCCTTGTTGCTTTGCACACATCACTGTCGCAGTGGTCACTGCGGTGCCCCATTCAGATCTGCCACTTACGGGGTCCGACACCGTAGACTTGCTGATCTGATAGGCCTCGCTCAGAACTTTGGCGTGGAGCCCGTCTAGGATGGAGGCAGGATGGCGGATGCTGGCAAAGCGAGCCAGTGCCTTTATGTACCTGGGACCAAACACCGGCATCTTTACCATGGTGCTCATTTCAGACCAGCTGAGGGGACAGTCTCCCAGAATGCCCAGCAACAGAATGCTTAGGGACCGCCCACCGCGTACCTGTCGAGCGCCTCGGCCACCAGGGGCGTTAGTACCACATCGATGGCCCCCTTCACCTCCACAAAGGCGGTGGTCCCAGGCTGGGAGGAGGGCTGCTCCAGGCTCCAGTCCCCAGTGGTGTCATCATCTGTGGAGTCTACCCCGCTCGACTCCAGGGGGGTGTAGGGTATGCTGACAACAGAAAGGTGGGGGGGGTTATAAAGTGTCGGATCACAGTCCGCAGTGAGATGGAGGCCAGCCGGTCTTACCTGCTTGAGTCTCCCTTAAGATGGAAGCTTCTGTCCAGCAAGGAGCTGGCAGACAGACCTTGTTTCACTGCCTAGAAAGAACAGCAGCATTCTTTAGGAAACCAGAAAAATAAACATCCTGCCAAAAAAAAAAAAAAAACACTGAAGCCCCACAGGTGCGGGTTCAAATTCAGCCCGGGCAGGGGCACGTCCTCCTCATATCATTTAATACGAGGAATGGGAAAAAGGCCAAGTTAGCATTTCCCAACCCAATCCTTGGGGGGGCCCACGAAGTCTACATTTTATCTCACTCCCAGGTACAGGCGTGTTGGAAGGTGGGAGGGAGCAAAAATGTGAACTGCCTGAGGGTCCCGAGGACTGGACTGGGAAATGCTGTTATAAAGTAATATGGGAGCATGCTGTAGTATTGGAGTGACAGCCTCACACATTTTGTAACATTCTGTGGAGCATCCCCCAGAGGCTACTGCAAATAATTCACACAGAGGGGCAAACCTAATCATTAGCCAATGATGTGTTTTGAATGGGTGAGGGAAAGGGGGAGGGGTCACTCTTGGGGCCAATCAGCTTTCCACGGGGGCTGGTGTCCCCACCCCTGTACATGCTCCCTAAATCTACACCTACTGTACAACACAGACCTTAAATATGGGGATGGAGAGATGATCAAAGGAGGAGGAGGATGAGGAGAAAGAGCTCTCTTCACTGGGGGGTGTGTCCAGATCTAGGGGGCGCTGCAGGGAGGATCGCGATGGCCTCTTATTGGCGGGTTGCCTTGCCGACCAGTTGAAGACCTGATAGTGTGCCAGGTAGCTGTGGTAGCAGGCCTGCACTTGGGGCTCGGTGGTGTGGCGGGCAGATTGTGGGGCCTTCACTGCCTCGCCGGAGCCCACGTCCTCGGCTGCCAGGGTGGAGATGAAGGAGGTTCGGGAGGCCCGCCGGGGGGCAGGCATGCTTTGCGGTTGGAGGCGGAGCTCTGTCACGGAGGGAGTGTCACTGCCAAATGGGGAGGCCAAGGGCCCCTCCATGCTGTGGTAGATGGAGCCGCGGCTGTAGGCCGCCTGGTGAGCTCGCGGCCTACGTTTCCTCCTCCTCCCGGGGAACGTGCCAGGGCACTCGTCTCCGCTGGCATGCTCAAAATCCTCCGCCGCCGAGTAGTAGGCCTCACTGTCCGCCACGGACACGCTGGAGCCCGCAAAGCGGTGCTGACGGAAGGTGCTGGAATCCGCCGCGGGCATTACGGGCAAGGCGCCGATGCTGCGGTGTTGGGGCGACTCCGAGGCGTGCTGCCCCAGGCGGAAGGCGCCCAGGCTGGGAGCAGCGGAGAGGCTGCCCAAGCTGCCCAGGAGGGTGGAGGAGGCCGAAAACTGGCGCATGAGGGAGGAGCGCAGGGGAGAACGTAGAGGGGAGGCCAGCGAAGAGCGCGGCCCTGCCTGCTCTTGGCTCTTACTGCGGGACACCGGCTTTCTGGGGGGAGGAGCGGATCAGAGGGGGGCCAGAGAAATTATAATCAAACACGTAATGGAGGAAATGCTGTGGCCTTCAGGGATATCTGGAGAACGGGAGGGACTCACACTCTCCTGCTGTCCAGCTGCGTCGTCAGACCATCCTCGGTGCTGGATGAAGTGCTGTCCCCATCGCTGGCCAGCAGGGGCAGCGCAGCACTGGATGAGCTGTTCTCCTCCAAAGAAGAAGCCGAGCTATGGGGGCACTCAGGCAGCATCAGGCTCAACTGCTGGCTCCTTTTCTCCTGGCTGTCCTTCTTCAGCATGTAACACCTCCCTGGCGGGGCAGGGGGCAGCATAGAGTCACGCTAGTCTCTCTCAGGGGACCAAGGACTCCAAAACCAAATACACAAATGCAAGCTTTGATTCAGAGGAAATTCTATGATCTATTTAAGGTGCCAGGTAAATGAGGGGCCAAAACTCATACAGGAGGCGCCAAACTTACCATTAGCCAATGATACGTTATAAATCAGTGAGTGACACAGGAGGGGTCCAATCAAATTCCAATTGAGGCCATGCACACCCTTTCGTGAACCTCTGCTTAACACTTCCAAGTTCCCCAAATAAACATTCCCCAGGACCAAACTCACTAAGCGAGGGGCGGGTATTTAAATGTTCCGCATATTCAGAAAATCACCTCACACATCTTGCTGATTATTTAGTGCCCCCGAGCCGCGGACGATACATTTTATGGGTTTTTCTGTGCTTGAGGTTGTGTGAACGGCGCTGCACGGGTGAGGTGGGGGCGCACCTTCAAAAAGGCCGGGGAGCTCCTTGGTAGCGATGAGCTCGCCGGGCCGCAGCAGCGACTGCCCGTAGCAGGCGTCCGACTCGCCAGTGACGTCGGAGCGGGCAGAGGCGCTCGAGGGCGGTGTCTCTGCCGACCGGAAGAAATCGGGCGGCAGGCCCCCAGTCCCAAAGAAGCGACAGCCCCCCAGGCAGCCACAGCGGCCCTGGCAACGATGTTGCGATGCCTCCTGCAGCCACAGGAACCACAGCCTGGGGGGGCAGAGCCCAAGAGAGGGGGCGGAGCCCAAGAGAGGGGGCGTGTCATGCATTACTAACATCCAATCGATTCACTGGATTTAACATGCACCTGGGAAACTTGTTTTGAAGCAGTAAACTAAAAGTTATTCAGTGTGTGAAACAGTGACGCCTCCGTGACCTACGGGCGACCTTGCGGGGTCGCGATGGCGTGGAAGCGGGACTCACCGCTTCGTACGCACATCATGCAGCTCCAGGAAGCACCTCTGCACCTCATGCAGGGCTGGGTGGTCAGCGCCCAGGGCGACGTCGGCCGTCAGGAGCGCGAAGACCGCAGAGCCGGCCTCCAGCCAGAGGGGGTGCCGCAGCTGGGGGAACTGCCCACTGTGACGGTGGCCGGAGTCTCGCTGCTCGATGTACTGCCGCACCTGCGTGTCCTGCACCACCACACTCAAACCCTCACCCACAGTCTGGCTGTGCAGGTTGCAATTAGCCAGACGGATGGCACCGGTCTGATAAATTAAATGATAATAAAAAAAACATTACCGACAATGAGATATAAACCATAAGGGTACACCTGTTACAGATGCTGTTAGATTCAGCGTGAAATACGACCGTCGCATTTCTGCTGACTGCGGTAGCGTGCTCCAGGGCACAACAGCGCAAACTGCCGTTAAATGCATTAAAGCCAGATTAACAGCGGCAAACCGCATCCCGGTTGGACTGCGGGCGCATCACTATCATCCACCTTTACATTCGCTGCACAGCCCTGCTCGACGACAAAGAGATCGAGCCCATCCACAAACAGCCGAATCATGGTGTACTTCAGGTCCTCCGAGGTCCGGCAGGGGCCCGGCAGCGAGTTCGTCTGGGGGGGGGAGCAGTGGAGGGTGTCAGGTCATCGCCCTCGCACAGAGGTGTTGGAGGAAAACCACAAATGTCCATATATACAACCCCCAGCAAATAAGGGCTCCTTTCCTGATACAAGACACACAAGCACCAAAATAACAGCCCAGTTTACAGTCTTGATTAATGCTCTCATTCTGCTTCTCTACAGTACATACTCTACTGCAGTGGTTCCCAAACTGGGGGGGAACCAATGGGATAGCCTCAGGGGCAAATAATCTCTTCACAGACTGGACGATTAAACAAATAAAGCAGTGCAACACTACAGTGACTAATAATATATTAACCACTACCTGACGTGTCCTATTAGAGCATTTATGTAATTTATTTAAACGTTATTTTACCAGGTAAATTAACTGAAAACCAGTTCTCACTGCTTTACGTGATATTCGGGAGAAATAGCAGATAACACATCGGAACATCCTGGGATACAAACATTGCGTTCTTCAGCCAATAAGGGCAAAGTTGTGTCGTCACGGAGACAGTTCCAGTTTGTTCAGCTGGCTAAGAGGTGCTGTACGATCTGTCTTAAGTCGTCTTGCTCTTGCAAGGTTTTTGTACCATGTGATATGTAACAACAAGGTTTAAAATTTCCTACATGAATTGCAGGAAGACTATCAATTAATGGGTATGATTTAGTGTTGTTATGTGCTATAGCATAATGTGGTATAGTATAGGTTAAAATGTGGTAATCGGAGGAAACTAATTTGTGTACGCCAATGAATATTAACAGGAATGTTAAATCTGTATTTACATAATTTAAAACTTATGTTGGACTTTTATTTTTAATTTATTGCTCTTTTTTCTCCCACAGTGGTAAAATTGCACCATATGTATTTTGCAAGGGAGCTGTATTTCAAATGTAGTTTGAATCTGAACCTATGTAGTTTTGATGGGGGGGGGGGGGGGGGGAAGGCACAAAAATTTTCCAATGTATAAAAGGGGGGGCCTGCAGAGAAAGTTTGGGAAGCACTGCTCTACTGGTACATGTCAGTTACTGTGGCCGGTGGTATCGGCGTGCGAGGGGGGGTCTGGGTGGCCAGACGGCTTCCAAGGCGTCACACCTTGGACGTGCAGAGCTGCTGCTCCACGCCGTGCTGACACTTGACTTCCTGCCTTGGTTTCACCAGCTGGAATTCGCGAGACATCAGGTGGAAAACGAAGGTGTCGGCCCACTCCGCTAAGGTGGCCAACTGAGGGAGGGAGACGGGGAGGGTTAGGGTATAATGTAACGTCCTCGGCGATTCAGGCTAAACGCATTTATACCTTAAGTGCACCACACCGGAACACCGACTGTCCATAAGCAGCCATGAACCCAACTCTTAATACTGAAGGGCTCCTGAGCGGAGAGGTGCATGCTGGGAGGACATGCCTCACACCGCAGAAGGCTGATATGCTGGAGGGCCACTCAGTCCCCCCCACCAATTTTTCCCTTCCCTTTCCCTTTTATGAGGGTAAGTATTTACCGGTTCATATTCACCTGGCTTTCCTTTAAATCCAACTAAGACTACAGAAACTCTATTGGTCTCAAGAGGGTTAGTTTTATATATCAGACAGATTGAGACCTGGAGGTTGACTGTTGCAAACAATAAAAAAATAATTACGCAGCCGTGATAAGCGTTATTTGTTAAATATCAGCTAAAACACTTTCACTGACTAGGCCATGATCACACATTTCTTCAAATATCATAAGCTTAATTCATGGTGAATAAATTATTTCTTATATATTTGTTGTGCCATTACCCTCATCTTTATTTTAATGTATATTGTAAATATATGTCAGATTTTTGTTAAATTCGTCATCTGACATCAAAGTATAGACATTGCAAAATGCAGTTTGGAACACTTGCAGAAACATTATTATAAGTACATAGTCAGCAATTCTGGCAGTTTGCTGATCAGATATCTGGGATCAACACAGACAAGTCTTGGCTACATGAAGAAGACTAAATGGTGTAGTTGCAACATTTAGTTGGACAATTAAACAAGAAAAATTTAACTCATGTCACTTTCTGGCTCCTTTCATTGAATATGTAGCAACTTTCATGTGTATGAATGAGCCATTGACACCAGGCCATGTATCTGGATCACGTTTCACTGTGACACCGTCGATCGAATTACCATGCGAATGTGATTTGAATGCGGCTATTTATAATGTGAATAGCGATCTCCGGGTGAGAGCGGTACCACACGCCCACGATGCAGGTAAAACAAAGCAAGGTGACATGCTTTCAATTTTTGCCTATTTAACCTAATTAAAAAAATATATAATTCTTTTCAAAATGTCCATTGTCGGAAGACAGATTATGGATTTTTTTTTTCAGCGTTTCTGTTTCATGATTCTACATTAAGATTTCAGCCAGATATAAACTCAAATAGACACGAAAAGTATGCACTCGACCCCGGAGGGATAAAGTTAAATATCAGTTATTCCAATTCTATTCAAAATCGGTGACCCTGAAATGTTGCCTTTTATGTTAAAGTTAAAGTAGATGATGACTTGGGGCTGGAGGAGGATTTACCTGTGGTACAGTGACACTGCCCATGAGCGCCCCCACCTGGAAATCCAGCAACCACGCATACTCTAATGTATCGCTGCCTGGTGGCAGGCCCTCCGCCGAAAACATGGCGTGGGCACGCATCTGTAGACCAGACAGGCTGATGTGGCTGTCCCGTAGGGGGCTGTCCGCAGCGGCCCGCTGTAGTGACAGAGCACAGGGGATAGGGGGCGATCACACACAATGAGATTCTGCACAGGCGTGTCCCATCCTACGCTAGGAGAGTACAAAAACCACAAAGGAAACAGGAAAGACATTGCAGGCACCGGACTGACTCCTCCTCACTGATCTGCCAAGCCTGGAGTAAAAACTAATAACAGATAATGACTCAAAGGCTTCTTCCTGACATGGTAGAAATGACAATGGCAGGAGAGTCTGAACAGAAAACTGTTGGCCAGCAGTGACGGAAGGCTGACACCCAGCTGTCACAGAACCTGGGACACCTTCATGCCAAGCATTCCAAGTGTATACCAAACCCTATTAGTTTAAAGTTGAAGGCTTACGGAGTTTAACTTTCTAATGACAGTAAACAAAACTATTTTAAAGTTAAGAAGTAACTGGACGCAATTAAGTTCTCATTTTCTCCCGGCTTTATAAAGTTGCAGCCCAAGTTAAGGAGATGTTTCATACACAGTCAGTCCCTACATTACAAACGAGATCTGTTGCCTGAGTTTGTCTTCATGCTGAATTTGTAGGTCAGTCCGAAAAATAACTGTATGACGATATTTATACAGTAATAAAAGTATAACAACTATTGTAGTGTACCTTGTTCCGGCGACGTTTTCATAAACATCACTAAGTAGTGCATGTGTTTGTTATTATAATCCATTGTATTTAATGCATTTTTTTTTTTTACATAATAGGCTTTACAGCGATATGTTTGTAAGTATGAGTTCTCCATATATCCAGGGACTGTCTGTATTGAAACAACCTTATTAACAAAAACCGAGGTTTGACTATTTTCTACGAACGTAGGCAAATGTGCTAATTGACCGATTTTTGGGTGCAGAAGATGACCTTGATTACATTCATAACTATGTTAAACCACAGGGCTAAACTTAAAGCCGGGATTAAAGCTTGAAGCCGCCAGTCCACGATGCTCACTCACCTGGCAGCCTTCGCTGACGAAGACGTGGATGGGAGAGAGAACCAGCTGCAGCAGCGTCTCCCTGTAGCCCTTTTTCATCTCAAAGCAGAAGCGTTCCATGTAGCCCTGCGGACACTCGGCCTGCCCGGCGTGGCAGTGCTGCAGGTACGAGGGACGAGGGAGACCGCCATCAGGAGCAGGGACAGACTGCACCAGCGGACCACCTTTCCACAGCGCCAACAGCACAGGAACAAGAACTTCCTACAGCTTTTAAACAGCTACCTTGTGCTAAATGTCTCATCGTTTTCCTTTGAAATAACAGTTTCCATCATGAGTCTAACAACTAAGTACTATAGCGACAGTAACCATATTAGGAATAAAAAATAATTCCACTCAGGCATAAGAGCATCTCCCCTGGACAAACACAGCATAATGATGCATGTGGAGCTGCCTTTAACCTGGCTGCAACATCCATCTCCTCTCACCCACTCAACAGGCCCCACACCATGCAATACCCATCATTTACAGCCTCTGAGCCCTGTCTCTGCGTGAGCTGCAGTGAGCAACAGACTGCAGGGAGCAGCATTTAACTATTTTAATGTTTTAATTGCATTCCTGACACACGCGCGCGCACGCACGCACGCACAAAAAACACGCAGCACCAGCGCTCACCACAGGCAGCCGGCCGTGCACTTTGTACATGTTGATGAGCACGGTGATGTCCCACGGCCGCAGAGCCAGGGGGTTGGGGGGGGTGCGGGCCAGGCGGCCCCCGCTTTCCGGGTCCTGTGCGCCCGGCGCCGTCCAGCCCGAGCTGGAGGAGGGCGAGTGGGAAAGCGTGGGGTCGGGGCCGGCCTCCTTAAAGTCCGTGTACATGTCATCCTCCCCAAAGTAGTTCTCCTGAATCACGCAAAAACAATAATAATAATAATAATAATAATAATAATAAAAGAGGTTAAGCAGCCCAGATCTCACTTACATTGCAAATCACAGCAGAGTAGATGGGACAGAGAAAGTGACTGATGCGGGCTAAATATTCGATGATGATATCAGGATCTGTTTGGCCTTATCGTGAAGAACATCAAGGAGCAAGTCTTGCAGTCTTTTAAGACAGCTACATAAAGCACTAATACCACAGAGAAAAGCCATCCACTGGTTACAAGTGGAAAAATGATTACCGCTGAAACAGCCAGACTTGTACACATTAACCTCAGACACACTGCAAAACAAAAGCCTTCCAGTTAATCCTGTACATTACTGCAGGGCAAAACAATGACAGGCCAGATGTAGCCAATACAGCTCCCCGTTATGGAGGGTGGAAGGAATGCTCAGGAATTCCAACAAAACACACACCAGAGGGACACTTGAGATACATAGGGCTGTCTGTCAAACTCATCACTAGCGGGGCCAAAGGAGTGGAAAACCTTCCAGAAACTTTCCATTAACATGGAAACTTAAGCTGGGGAATTTTGGGAATATTCCAAGTTGGAAACTCTCCAACTCTACTCGCCACCCAATCATCACCAATTTGGATCCCATTAGTGCCACCGTAACAAAAACGCTAATGGGCTCATCGATACTTTATTTATGGCTGTGTGGCAGCACCTTGATGGAATAGAATGCCCTGAGCAGAGGCCCGTAGAATGTCATCTGGGAGCCGGGTGACATCTCTATCTCCACATGCAGGCAGTCAGGGGGCAGCTCTGTGGGGTCTACTGTAGGGGGCACTGTGCAGTCCCCTATCTCGGGCCCTGGATAGTGAGAGGTGAGGGAGGGAGAGATTGTAAGGGAACCCGCTCCCCTGAAAAACATACATAAAATTACCACCAACAACACACAACCTCCTCAAAACACCAAATGCTTTTCAAAGCTATGATTTTCCGAACAAAAATGACGAGAACTAAGAATTCATTCATTACAGGGGTGTAAAGATGCATCAAACCATTGTAATGAATTGATTATTCAGGTGACGATTCAGCTGCATCAGCCTATAACTAAATAGATTTTTGGCGGGAAAAAAAAAAAAATTCTTAGAAATAAAGATACTTGTACATCCATGTTATGTGCTCTCGCATTCATGAATTGTAGGTAGATCTTTGCGCTGCACTGATAATCACTTTTGGGAAACAGCCATTTTGCAGGTTATGATTTGAGAAATGCTTCTCTCTTCACCACTGCTAGTGTAGCTAGCAAAACGGTTACAAGAGCAGGTAGCCAAGTAGCTAGCTAAATCAAAAGCAATCTTGGCCTCAGAGATGAACAAAATATTGATTAAAATATCTATATCTGCTGAAATTTGCTAAAACAATAAATCGGCATTGGTCTGATGTGTCAGTTTTGGCTGATATCGTTGGCCAATATTTATACTTTACAGATATTCAAAATTAGCTGTAACAAAGCTAAAGATAAAATTCCGCTCAGCCGTTTCCAGCAGAGGAGGTTGAGGGATTTTGTTGCCTCATTACCCACTTATGAAGTAGTACAGTCCCTCCAAATGTTTATTATCATATCAAATGTGGCCCACAAATTTCTTAATTCTGTGGAACAATCTATGTTCCACCAATCTGCGTCGGACAACTCAGTAAATTTCATTGCCAGCTGTATTAGGATGAATTCACGGACGATTATGTCGCCCACGTGACACGGAATTGATCCATTTACTATAATATTCTGGGAAGTTATGATCATGGATTAATTCTGATTGTGTGTGGGCGGATCGTCCTGAAATTCTGATCAATCGTCCATGATTCACCAGGAACGTCACCAAACTGTACAAACATGTTTCTTATCGATCTCCTGTAAAAACCCCTATTTCGCCTTAAATAACTTAGGCTTATAAAAGGAGCTAGGATTCTAATGTGGGTTGCTAGATCATCAAGCAGAACGCTAATCTTGGTTTCGGGGGATAGGGATGGGTCGGTATGCAACACCCTGTATTGTCTTTAGGGGGGAGGCATGGGACAATTAAGGACATATGGCGCAAAGACACCTATTTTATCGCAAGCAGAATCACTCGGACAAAAGGGGGAATTGGAACACCCTATATTGCCTCGGGGGAAGGGGTGAGCCTGGCTAGCTTACCCCCTGCCCACACGCAACACTAAATTTAGTATATAAAGGAAGGGGGAGATCCCAGTACTGACCGGAGTTCAGCCGTGGAATAGAGCGCGCATCGCCCGGCACTTTCTCGGGACTCACGTGTTGGTCTCCTGCCAGGACTGTGTAAATATCTTTGCAACTGCTTGTGCCTTTTCCTTAATTCTTGCAAAATATTATCACCGCTTTTGATAATATTGCGTAATTTCCTTTTATGTTTCTTGCTTCTTTTGTCATTGCTTATTTTCTGTATCTTTGCATCTTTTATTATTAGCTACAATATATATATTATTTGATAGCGTTGTAAAATGAGTTATTTTGCATTGCCTTCAATATGATATCTTAGTATTGATGATTAATGTGAGATTATTTTGTATTACTTATTAAAGTGTATATGTGAGTGAACCTAAGCGTGCCTGTTTGTTCCTTCGAAAGCCCTGTATCCTCTCATCCAATTTTAATACATAAGCTGAAAATTTATTCTGTTTTCAGACAAATGGCAGAGAAAATTTTGAAAGAGCCCTCTTTTATGGAAGCCCGTTTCCGCCATTAAAAAAAAAAAAACTTTCCATAACTCGAAATTTCGAGTTAGTTTCTCGAAATTTCGAGTTAGATCTGCCAATCTTGAACCTTCGTGAATGACGTAGCCAATATAGTATCATCAAAAGTATTTGTGCATTATGAGCTCTGTCTGTGGTGGAGAAGTGGGAATTGCCTTTTTAAGTGTCCATTTGCACTATAACTGTAATCTGCATCACAACACAGTCAATCCCACATTTTCTCTGTTGTCTGGTTACATTTTTATTGGTTTTGTTCATTATTATTTAGCATCCCTGAAAAAATCAAGCTCTCCGCACAAGGAGCCCCCCCTCACTCCCCACACAAGCTGCCCGCAGTCCCATCAGCGCCGATCAACACTTATATTGTTTTGCAAAGGAAGCGAGTTTCACGGTTTCAACCTCAAATCAGCAAAGAGACGTTTTACTAAGAGTGTGGTCTGAGGAATCATGAAATACAGGTTGTAATATATCGTAATTTGAAA
>JABFDZ020000115.1:240647-260261 GCA_019775955.2 Pollimyrus isidori
ACCCTTGCAAGTAAAAAGCGCGTGTCTCATCCTTTGTGGGTCAGCAGTTTGGGGAAAGCAGATCACTTTCTCCAACATAGAGTTATTATTTTACCCTGTTTATTTGTTTTGTTTTGCCATCAGTCTGACTGTGGCGAGGAAGAAGCTGTTGAAGAACCTTGTTCGGTGAGTGATGATGCTGTCCGCTCTGCTGAGTCTCAGATTGTACGTATAGTTTTTGTGTTTGAGCAGAGACTGAGCCGAAAAGACAGAGTCCCTGATAATTCCCTCATGATAATTCCCTCATGATAATTCCTTCTGCTCTTTTCCGACAACGCTGTGCGTACACATAACTTCCTTCCATGGACTTTGTCCCTATGATCCTCTCTGCAGTCTTTGTGACTCTGCAGGGCCTTCCTCTCCGCCTGTGTGGTGTTCCCGTACCAGACAGTGATGCCTGCAGTGAGGATGCTCTCCATCAGTCCTCTGTAGGCCTGAGTGAAAGGGCGATGGTTCAGGCCGGCTTTCCTGAGCAGCCTAACGAAATAAAGCCATTGCTGCTTTGCCCCGGAGCCTTCGATTAGCTCCTCCCCGTCTGCCGCTTCGGCTTGTCGTTCTCAGGCAAGCTCCCTGGCGGAGGCCCGTCTAGCATCAAGGTATCATAGCATGCTAGCTCGGGGTAGGATTCTGGCGATATCGGGTGGAAAGGTCCAAGATGACTGTGCTCTCTCAGTTGATGCCTGATCATAAAGAATGTTCGCAGAGTGTGTCTTAACTCGGCACAGAAAAGTAAGAAGCAAGAAAAGAAATGAGAAACTTTGATTCGATGAGCTCCGCAAGGTCCCCCTCTGCGGAGCACCATCTTATGCAAATTCTGACTAGATTACTTTTTCTGGAAAACTACTAGAACGTAAACCTTTTCCATTTCCCCCATTTACCTGGTGTACAAAATCAACGAAAATAGCAAAGTCACTGGCCACCAAATTTTCATGAAGGTTCAACACAAATGACCAAAGTCTCCTGTGTTGTCCAAGATGAGTAGCTACTCTTGTAAAATCTCAGGAAAGCAACAATTAACATCGCATAGGCTAAGCCCGGCAAAACGCTATCAAAAACCTTCAGGATATGACTTTTGAGAAGAAGGAGCAGTTGTCAGAAGATGCAGAGGAAACACATTAGCAGGAAGTTAAAGATAAAAGCAAGTATAAGCTGCTTTCTTATATCCCCAGATAAATAAGCAGACTTAAAATTGCCTCCTGCATTGTCATAATGAGTCATATTTGGAAGTGTCAAACTTCTGGAGTAAACGGCAGCTCTACTTCACCTTAGTTACAAACTTCCTGAATGCTTGACCTTGGGGCTACATGAAGAGTTTTAAAAATGGCTCTATTAATTTGACATCAAATCACTGATGTCAGAGTTAAAAGTATGAAGCCATCCATCCCACAATTTGTTTAGAGGGTAATCTCCAATGCCATCAAAACCTGTCTGGCTAGAGAAAGCACGTACAATTACAGCGAACAGCGGCCTGCCATTCCTTACTCAGGTTAACGATGTACTTGCAGTATATTCAGAAGAGCTTTTCAATGTGATGGATTTCCAGCAGTAAGGAACAAATGGTTCTTGAAACGGCCCTATAAATGTTGCAAAGTCAGCATAAGGTTCAGAGCAGTGAGCATTTTATTTAACATCACAGGTAAATTTGGATTATCCAACACCATGATAGCCACTTCTGTTTTAGAAACCCATGTTTTCTATTCCCCTTTCTTCACTATTCATGTATACAGTTTACAAAATTAAAGCAGCTAATTATATACACTGATGTCAAAGCCTTAAGTGGATGATTGTGATTTTACCAGTAAAACAGCCTTTCTTAATGAACTTCATGAAACACTATTAAGCTGGTAGTGGTGCAACGGATCAAAAAAAGTCACGGTTCGGATCAATTTTCGGATCAGAAAAAAAAGAAAAAAAGTCTAAGCATATTTAACTCTCCATTTATTTATTTAAGTATTTTTCCCATTAAAAACATTCAACTGAAGACTCAATCCACGCAATCATATAAAAACAAATTAAGATACAATATAGGGCATGATAATTATTTCCTTTAATGTGGTCACAATCAAAAACAACTTAAAATGCAATTTAAGGTATCATTGCTTCTTTCTTTGAACGTGGAGAATAAAATAAAAATTAGTTTATGTCCATAACATCAAAAAAGAAGAAAGTAAAGCAACACCCCAATAGCTTTTGTAATAGCTTTAGCCTGGTCGGATTGGGCAGCAAAGGGCTGCTTAAATGCCGCAAATATCAGCGGATGTTGCACAGCCTTCGTCTAAGCTCTTGTCACACCAGGGTGATGTCGTTCCACATGAGCATACTATACAGTGGAACCTTCTGTTTTTTCCCCAGATCTTCGGGTCACGTGTGTGCCGAACCGTGGAGAGGGATCGGCTTGGATCACGGATCAACAGTGATCCGTTGCTCCACTAATAGCTGGCTAACATAAAAATTTTATTTCAGTATTTCTTTCATCCAGCTTGCAAAAACTACAGTAGAGGAGCAGAAGATGCCGCAGAACATCTCAGGGGCACGGGGCAGGAGTTCACCCTGAATGGGATACCATTCCAACGCAGGACACAAACATCCTCTCACACAAACACTACACGCAATTTCACACAACCACATGTCTTTGGACCCGGATGAGGAAACCACCGCCTGTTTCGTAACGCAACAGTAGGGCCATTTATCTGCATTGTGCTAGAAGTGTCTGGAGTGTGGTTTGAGCAAGGCCCTTAACCTCAATAGCTCCAAAGGCCGGCTGCCCCTGCATTCTCAAATGTATTTTGCTTTGTATCTGATAAATAAATGAATAGTGTGCTTGTACAGATACAGAACATACCAGGTCTCTTTCTATTCGGATGACTGCTGTTGACCACGTGTCAACATTTATTAGCACTCCTCTTCAGACAAAAGTGTGGGCCTTCTGCACCCTCTGAATCAATGTTAGGTGTTGCCAGCTGACGAAAGAGCAAGAGTTAACAAGCATCTAGGTCAACCTTCAGTAACTATAGCTTCCCCGATCACCTAGCATCAGATATCGTAGCCTCACCTTCACGCACAACTTTTCTGGTAACCAGAGAGAGACGCTTTGTGCATAATGTTCATTTCACGTTTTCATTATAAGCAAAGCTACTAGTGTTTAAAGTCTTTTTACAATGCAAATGCAGTTTTTAAGGAGCAAATCTTTTGGCAGATGGTATGATTACACATTTAGAATGAGCTGACAATAATCCAAGCCATTTACCAGCCATAAATTTAGCACTTTGTCATCTTTGCCGCTCCTTAATAACACAGAAAAAAAAACTGTCAAAATACTACTTTGTTCATTTACCCATAAAACCCTTAAAAATTTGACAGATCAATTGATTTAAAAAACATGTTTCTATAAAATCATTAAAAACCCTAACTTCTTCAAATGTACATACGAACAGGCTGTGGTTTGAATCAGTGTCTTGGGGAAACTTTTGGCTGCTAATTATGAAGGCAATTTCACGGGCTTCCTTCTAACCACACAAGGCACTATTTGTGCAACACATTCATGCATGCAGAAAAAAAGAAATGACTACATGTATTTCCATAACAATATGCAATGTTCATATACTGTACAGCTGGAAGGTCATACTGAAAACCGATTCCATTTTCTGGCACCACAAGCTGCTCGGCGCTTCACTTTGAGAAGCACATACAACTAGATCTTCCTATTAGTTCTACTATTTCAAAAGGTTTCTAAAAATTGACTCACTGAAACAGAAGGACAAAACCTAAAAACAGACGCTGCACGCTGGTCCGTGCAGATTGCCAGCACCTGCCAGGACAACACTGACTTCTTCAGACTTCAGTGCTGAACACATGGCCCAT
This sequence comes from Pollimyrus isidori, assembly GCA_019775955.2. NCBI lineage: Eukaryota > Metazoa > Chordata > Actinopteri > Osteoglossiformes > Mormyridae > Pollimyrus > Pollimyrus isidori. The sequence goes on from JABFDZ020000115.1 coordinate 244,548, forward strand.
GCAGATTTGGCTAGCAGCTCCCAAGAAAAGGGGTTGCGACAGTGCCAGTTTCCGCTCTTTAAATTGCGATCTATGCACAACAAGTACAGACCATATTTACAGTTTCTACAAAAACATATCGCAACCCAGTGGCATCACCCCCAGTTCATCTATATAAAGCTGTCAGAAGCAGAGTTTAATGGCACAAGACACCATATAAACCATTACTAAAACTGGTTAGAATGTTTAAACAAAACAGACTAAATACAACTAAGAGTCTATTTACACAGTCATTTACTCATTAAGGTCTGAATTGTGAATGCTGCAGTGTGATGATTGTAACTTCAATGCCCTTCCTTCAGTAAATATCACAGCACTGACCAAGCCATAAGTCTCGGAATGCAGTGGAGCACTAAAAAACTGTGTGTTGGATTGTTACAGTTCAAGAGTCACACAACTCTGCTTTTTATAGGATATAGAAAGACAAAAATACAAAAAGGTCCATATTGGGAGGAAAAGTAAAACTGCATTTACTTACTGAACATTTTAAAATCATTCTCTTTTAAATCTCTAACTTGTAACTAACCGTTGGGTCCAATATGCACAGTTGCATACAGAGAACTGTATGTGTTACACATAGGTCAAGTACATGGCGAGTGAACAAGTATGAAAAGTGAAAAATTTTCCACTTTATTGTCATCCATCTATTACCATCCACTTATCTGGGGTTCGGGTTGCAGGGGTAGCAACTTCAGTAGATATACCCAGACCTCCCTCTCCCCAGCTACCTCTACCCTTTATTGTACAGGAGAGAAGCACACTCAAACTTCAGCAAAAACATACACCGTTCAGACCCTAGCATCTCTGCCTACACCGATGGGTTACTCTGTTCAAACTGGAAGTAATTGCAAGTAATTAGCCAAACAGTATCCGAGTTGAAATTAATGAGGCTTTCCAAAATCAAGAACTTCATAGTTACATAGAACAACAACCGATACCTTATTGGGTCACAGTAATACAAAAGCGTGCTGAGAAGCAGAAAGCACCGTATATTTTATTTATCCATTGCTTTTATCCAAAACGATGTATTGTGAATGTAACTACAATGACATCATTATGAAGAGAGAGTTAGACAGTTCCTGGAGCACTTAGGGGTGAAGAACTTTGCTCAAGGATTCAACAGTGAAATCACCCTGCTGACCCTGAAATCTGACCTTCGGATCATAGACACACCATCCTAACACACTGAGCCACACGATGATCTGAATAGCACATTTTAGTGTTGTAAAAGCAAGACAGTTGTGCGTTTCATCTGTTACAGCCAGCTGATCTTCACGCATTTGGAGACGCTGTGCTTTGCTGTCAGTATGCCAGTGTCTTACATCGGGTTATGCAAGCTAACGGGTTGAAAGGAAGCTGTGGGTGATCTATTGTGTTGGTAGCTGCCCAGCTAGGGGCAGAACTGCTCTTTCAACTGTCTGTCTCAACAGCTTCAGGCAACAAATCACATTTGAATGCTCTCATTGCATGGCGGCGACCCAGTTTAAAAGTCCATCACAGATATATGAAGCAGAGGACAGACACAGGGAAAGCTCCCCCAATTGACATGCTCATTCCAAATATTATTATCGAGACAAAGCGAAGAGACTGCATGCAATTCAATGCATTTACTCGGTTTACAGCATCACAGTTCTGCTTAATTTCTATAAAAGCCATTTAAAGCATTGCAGAATACCTCGTTATAAGCGGCTGATTGTTAGAACCATATATGTTTAGTTTGGGAAGATAACTAAAGGACTAGAAAAGGTTAGAGATATGAATGAAATTATAATTCCAAAGAAGAAGCAGGCGATAAAGTCTAAAATCTTACAAAAAGAAAGAGACAGTACATACACGGCAGATCTCTGTGTAGCGCTGGTGCCTCATGCCTCAGCTCCTGCCCTTTTGCCCAAATAACCTAACAAAAACTAATAAGAATTTCTTCTGTTCTCCAAGAAGCTGCTGATATATATGGATGGCTAGATTAACACAGCTTCAGTTCCCTAACCTCTCCTCAGGGGCACCCCAGTCATTCCACATGTCTACTAAATTTCACCACCAGCTCATGTAATTAATTAATCAGTTTAAAAAGCCAATGAGATATTGAATAGCTATATGAGGTGTGCTAGCAGTCCAGTCAAAGCCAATGGGATATTGAATAGCTATATGAGGTGTGCTAGCGGTCTAGTGAAAAAAATATATGGCTACATTGGATAGTTGCTGCAAATTCTTTGGTGATTTTAGCAGAAGTTTTTTTTAACAGCTATGCTAACACACTGAAGGGCATAACATCTTAGTCTCACATTAACATAAAGATCATCTAAACATCATTTTCTTTGGCTGCCTAAAACTGTTGCACAGTTCAACAGAAACACTGTACTGAAAAATGTCTGTCATCAATTAAATAAGGTTTGAAATCAGAGACATCCCATTTAGTTCTGTTTCATTTTAAGAGAACAGTGGTGACAGGTACAAATGATCACTTAATGGGCAGCCTTTAAACAGCAACAGCAGTTTAACAGAGATACTCTAAACAGCAGTTCACCCAGTTATACACAAAGATGGGCCTATTTAGTCAAATAATGGCCAGTTGCTTCAGCAGAACTCTAAGACAAACCTTTGATTCTTTACCTTTGTCTCCTAAGAAAGGAATTACCAAAAGGACAAATCTTATAATCTGAGCTTCAAGCTGCTATTTATTAAATCTATGACCTCCCTCTCTGAATTCATCCATTTCCAGCATCCCACAAACACCACAAGTACATAAATAGAATGAAATTGAATGAAGCACTGGTCAAGGATTAATAAAAAAAAATAATCAGGCATGCTGAATGGGAGTTTAACCAGCGAGTTTTGTTACAGGCCTGTCCATAAACATTATGTTCCCCCATTCCTCTGCTCATATAAAGTGTTAACACGCCATTCAGACAGTCAACTGAAAGGTTAATATCGCTCACCGTGGCATTCACCTCTCCGCACTTGTCCCATTATCGGATAAGACAACATACATATTTATCAAGATACTTGACTGTGAAACAGCTGTGAAACCGAAATTTAGACCTACAGATTCGATATTTTATCACTTCCCAGAAAAACTTCAACAATTCAACAATTTTGCGTGAAGTGGTGCAGCAGAGAAGAGAAACTACTGCTTGGGGAGAGAAAACACACACACACACACACACACACATACGGGAGCACATTTATGTACAGACACCCAGCCAAACTTAAGTTGTACAAAGACGTTACTAAATTAATCTATCAGGTGAGTTTTATGGTGATGAATATGAAGGGACAGCACATCAAACCTCAAAAAGCTAAAATAATAATTATTATAAATAATTAGATAAAATTTAAATAAAACATACATAAAATATGTCCTCCTCACAAGTATAGACCCGTACAAATTACGTATTGCATTAAAAATTTACTAGGTAGGCAATCGCGCTATTGCTGGGACAGGGCATCCTAGACAGCGGTTAAACAGGCAAAGAGTAACTTCTTCAAACAACTGTGACATTGCATTTAGCTTCTGGAAGTTTTTTTTAACTCACTATAATATAACTACTGTACCGAAAACAAATGCAATACCATTAACTGCGAAGAGACATCCGGTTTAATGTGAATGCAACTTCAACTAAGAATGGGAAAATTAGAGTTTAAATGCAGCCCATTTGAGAGCAGAGCTGGGCTGAATGTAACAGTCAGTGACCGCTGAGATAATGTGGTTTTAGGTCAGCCGTACTTAGAAGACATCACTACACCGCACACAAGCATACACCTGACATGTTCAAATGATACAGAAGTACCAATACTCTAGATCTGAAGTTTATGTTCTCTACTAACTAGTTACGAATCGTGTTGTGTTTATCCTAATATGAAGGTGACAGTTAATCCCGCATTACAGTTGCTCCTAGTGCTCAGCGAAGCTCCTCTGTTTGTAGGGAGGGTGACACACTCAACACTTCCTGAAATGAGCACTACTGTCTTTACAGGAGTGCCGGAATAATCGCTCATCGGTATGCAAGTAGGTGAGCAAAAAGTAACGATCCGCTGTACTGTGGTAAAAGTTAAATAAGCGAAGGCCGCACCCCGGGCTAGTAGCTCCGCTCGCGACAGTCTGAGCCGAAACGCTGGTGCAGCGACCATAAGCGTGTGTGAAACTTACCTCCTCATATAAATGAAGTTATTCTGTCTCATCGTCCCGCAGAAGAAGTTCCGAGGGGGGCTGCCCGTTTGTCACTCAAGAGGGCGACATTTCGATCCCCCAAAAAGAGCCAAATGTCGCTACGGAGAACGTTTACTATTTACACCTCTCTGATGTAATGGTAAGTTGCTGCGCCGATTGGCATCAGACCAATCGGAGAATGCGAGGGTTCGGAGAAACCACCAATCGGTGACCGGGATGACGATACAACATCAACGAATGACATCGACTGCAGTTACGGCCAATGAAAAAATAGGTTATTTTTCATATAGCCAATCACACATCGCTGTTATGTTCACAAAGAAAACATTCGGCTCGAACGTCCAGAAGCGCAGCGCGAGCTGTCTGAAATTGTAATAACTATCTGTGACAGATGAGGAAGTTACTACTGCCAACAACTAACTGTAGATTTTTTTTCGCTAATAGGTTATATGAATATATGTATGTGGGAGAGAAAAATTTTGGTAGTTGGTTATTGGTATACTTTTGCCAATTAAGTTACAGAAAAGTACTTTTTTGTTTTTAGATTTAGTTGTGAGCTGTAATATTCACGTGACCAAATATAAACAGCTGTAATTACCACGTAAATCTCTCGTGTAATTTAAATACCTCGGATGTCTTCCTGCACTTATGATATCTATGTAGTTTGTTATAATGAACGTGTTCATATAGTGTATGTTTGAGTAAGGTCGTGTTTGCTGAAATACGCCTCGATGTGCGTGAAATTGTGAGCTGTTGTTATTAATCGTATGATTAATATGGCACTCTTTTCCGGTTCCATTTTTTTAGCGGTCGATCTATTTTTGTTGTGGTAAGGATATCGCCGTGGCCGGTAGAAAACACTAATGATGATTTGATGATTATCTGCCTCTATACAAGGTTTTGGTCAGTGTCGTTTTTGCGTAGTTTTATTTATAGTGGAGTTAGACAGGAAGAATTTAATCAAAAACCGCATCTGTCGTATAGTAGTTGACAGCTATCCGTCCGGAGTCCTCTTAATGATCATTCTGGCAAAACAAATCTGCGGGTTTCACTCGAAAATAACACTACAGATGTTATTTCCATTCAGAATGCAGTCTACTACGCAAGGCACCCACGCTGCTAGCACTTTGTGAAAAATTCCCTTTAATCTCTGCTCTGCTCCACAGACCAGCTTTGAGAAAATTTCAATTGGCTTTAACTTTTCAGAAAGTTTCAAATGGCCTTAGATCAGGGCTATTCATTCACAGTCCTCAAGGCTGAAATCCTGCTGATTTTCCAGCCTTCCTTTACCTGTGAGCCAGGTGTGAAACCTCTGTGCACAATCAGACATTCTTAAATTAATTCTTAAATTAACTACCAGAGAGAACTGAAAACTAGGCTTGGATTTGCAATCAAGGTCCAGATTCAAAGAACCCTGCCTTTGACAGATGCACATGTTAAATAGGGCAGTGCGAGAACGTTTCATGGGTCGAGAAGTATTCCACCAAGTGCAATTTCTCAGCTAGGTTAACTTAAGCTTACTTTAGGAAAGGAGCATTTCTGTTGTACTCCGGCAACTGAACTTTAGCGGTCAAGTGTGTGGACCTAAATAAAACACCCTATTTGTCTCCTTCCAACACAGCTGATTTATGAACCCTCTCCCTGGGGACCACATAAATTTGTATTTCTTCTCAAGTGTTTCTTGTTCTTTTCACACTGATTTTATAAATTTTCTTAATGTTAACTGCAGCTCCATCAGTCTCTGGTGTCGTTTCAATTTAGCATCTGTCCTCTTATAATCCAGCCTTCCACCTCTGATTGTTTATCAAGCACAGGGCCACGATGCCGGTCTGCAGCCTATTCCAGAGAATGGTAGGAGACCACCCTATGCAGAATATCAGTCTACTGATTTCCGCCTAATAAATATTAATGACAATAAATGGAATATGAAAAATATTTCTTTCAAATTGTCATATTGCCACAATAGAGCATTTCCTTAACACTGAAACTCTATTACTATATGGTAAACGTCGGTTCTCAAACTTGATCAAATTTTTCCCATAAGAAATAATGGAAAACCAATGAATTGGTTCCAGGCCCCCCAAAATAACAGCTAAATATGTTTTTTTTTAACATTTAAACAAAAAATTAACAGGATAAAGCAACAAGAGCATTTTTAATGGCTTTCAAAAGGACAAGGATCTTATCCCAATATTACCCCTGTCCTGCCCTGATCATCCGCTCCTTCCGTGTGCCAAGCCCCCTCGTTAACCTTGTGTGAGATTCCCATGTGATCAGCTGTTTCTGGTTGTTGTCATAAGTAGGGATGCGCACGGGAAAGGTTTTTGGTTCCTGTCCTGTCCTATTCCAGCTGGAAGGTTTTCTGTTCCCGTCCGATTTACTGCCAAATTTTCAAACCGATTCCCGTCCCGTGGGATGTCATTCCTGTGCCGTCCCATTCCCGTCAAATTTCAAAACATCTTCTACCGTTCCCTTTTTTATATATATTTACGTTACTGCTTGTTTTCCGGAACCAGAGTGGCAGATGTTTTTGATTAGGGTCCTGGGAAAGTTGCATGCCATTGCAGAATCTCTGAATAGTATACACAGGACTTTATTTAAAACACAGTTAGGCACTTTGTTAAAAACAATTAAGTTATCTGTGACAAAGCACTCCAGGGAGTGTCATGCCCTGATCGTCCACTCCTCTGTGTGCCATGCCTCCTCGTTAACCCTGTGTGGATTCCCCGTGTTTACCAGCTGTTCCTGATTATTGTCAAACTTGTCATTAGTCCATTGTATTTAGTCCGCATTTCCGTTTGTTTCCCCAGTCCAGTCATTGTATTGTCATTCTGCTTTACTGCTGGTGCGTGTTCCTTTTGCTCATTAAACCCCGCATTTCCCAGATCCTACGTCTCCTCACCTCTGCTTCCCCGGTCATCGTCGTGACAGTGAGCCTGCTTCCATGCTGCAATGTGAACATTTGCCATGTTCCTAAAAGTTATGTTTTTTGCACAGTGTCTGACCACACAGACCTATTGCCAGATGACCATACTGGACATACTGAGGTATGTGCAGTTATGAGCATATGAAAGGCTATAAATTACTCCGGACGTGTGTGCACCCTGTCAGCACATGCAGTTATGTATTGGATTATTCATGATGTAAATCTACCCAGAATTCATCTGTACATTGCATAGTTGTAAGACTCATTTCCTCGCACGTACAATTTATATTAGGTCAGCGTTCACGGTTCGACTTCTGATATTCAGATCGAGTTCTAGGTCAAACTAGGTCATTTGTTCGACTTTCAAGAAATTTGAGTTCCAGTGAGTTTGAGTATATTGATACCAGCTGCCAGAAAGCAGGAGTGCCTGGTTTTCCAGGCTGTGTGGAACACTCTGCAGTCATTTGGGAGCAGATCCAAAGAGCAAAAAGGGAGAAAGGCGACCTGCACGTTGTGTGGCTGGACCTCGCTAATGCATATGGATCTGTCCCCCATCAATTGATCAAGTACGCGTTGGATTTCTTCCACATCACAGACCATACCAAAATGCTGGTATCAAAGTATTTCCAAGACTTCAAGATGTGTTGTTCCCACAGGCTGGCATCAGCTGGAGGTGGGCATTGCCATGGGATGCTCGATCTCATCCTTCTTGTTTGTTGCAGCCTTCGAGGTTATCCTGATTGGGGAAAGGAAGGTGGTTGGAGGAGTGAAGCTGCCCTCAGGCCAGAGGCTACCACCGGTGAGAGCCTATATGGATGACATCACAACCATTCTCCAGACAGCAGCGTGTACAACCAGACTGCCTAAAAGGATCGACAAGCTGTTGGAGTGGGCAAGGATGAAGGTCAAACCAGCCAAATTGCACAGCCTATCCATTAAGAAAGGGGACAGAAGTGAGAAGATCATCTTTGTCGCGGGTGGTGAGCAGATACCATTTTTGGCAAATCATCCTGTTCGGAGTTTGGGCCATACTTATACAACTGATCTCTCCGACAGGAGGATGGGGGAAACTGTGAAAAAACAGCTTAGGGAGGGCCTAGCTAGGATCAACCAAAGTCAGCTCCCCGGTAAGTGCAAAGTATGGAGCTATCAAGCTGTTTTGTACCCAAGGATCATGTGGCCGCTGAAGTTGAGCGAAGCCCTCTTGTCAGTGATAGACAAGATGGACAGGCTAGCAAACTCATTCATTAGGAAATGGTTGGGATTGCCAAGATGCTTGTCAGAGGTAGGCCTCTTTGGCAGGAACACACTGCAGCTGCCACTGAAATCCATCTGCCTTGGATACAAGCAGGAAAAGGCTCGGACAGTGTTGGAGTTGAGGGAGTCTACTGACCAACTGGTGAGAGCAGTGGACTCCCAAGTACAAACAGGGAGGAAGTGGAAAGCCCAAAAAGAGGTTGATATGGCAATCAGCAGACTGAAGCATCAAGAGGTGGTGGGAAGAGTTCAGGAGGGTCGAGCAGGCCTTTGGAGGAGCGACCCCCCTCTATTTTGGTCAAAGGCCTCCAAAGAAGGACGGAAGGCCATGGTGGTAGCAGAAGTGACAAGGACCGAGCTGGAGCGTGTTAAAATCAAAGCGTTGTCTCAGATACGGCAGGGGGGCTGGACAAGATGGGAGGGCGTCACGGACAGATCCTTGTCATGGTCTGATCTGTGGAAGATCCCCCAGGCTAGCCTGAGCTTCTTGGTCAGAGCCACCTATGACACCCTACCTTGTCCCAGGAACCTGCACCAGTGGTTTGGTGCTGAAGAGACCTGCCCGCTTTGCAGTGCCAGCAATGTGAGCCTCCAGCACATCTTATCGGGCTGTAAAGCGTCTTTGTTCCCAGGTGGCGGCATGACCTGGTGCTGAGGAAGCTGGCAGAGGTGGTAGAAGCATGCAGACAGGAGGCCAACATCAGGCCTCCTGCTCCTCAAAGAGACAAGATTCTGTTCAGAAGGGCTGGAGAAGGTGTCATCCCCCCTCGGCAGAAAGTAACATCAAGTATTCTCTCTCCTAGCAGCGAGTGGACCATGAGGGTAGACCTGGGGAGGCAGCTCCAATTCCCTAGGGAAATTGTAGAGACGTCACTCAGGCCAGACCTAGTCATGTGGTCAGAACCACGTAAGACCACTTTGTTAGTGGAGCTTACGGCCCCATGGGAGGAGGGTATGGAGGCGGCCAATGAACGGAAGCAGTTCAAGTATATGGATCTGGTGGAGAGCTGTAAGGAGGCCGGCTGGAAAGCTATCTTGCACCCCACTGAAGTGGGATGTAGGGGCTTCGTTGGATCCTCAACAATGCGCCTCCTCAGAGACATGGGATGCTCAGGAGCGGGGTGTCGGAGAGCCATTAAAGAACTGGCAGAAGAAGCAGAGAAGGGTAGTTTCTGGCTGTGGTTGAGGAGAAAGGATAAGGGTTGGGGGTCAAATAATACCTAGGGCATCAGGAGGGGGTGGCTGGGAAATCCCAGTCATCGCTCTGCCACCATGAGATGTACTGGGGTTAAAGGAGCGAAACATCAATCAATGGTGGTCCCCAGCTGATGACCCGTCTCTGCTCAGAGAGGTGGATGGAGGAGGATGTATGGTAAAGCGCTGGTGGAGGTGTGACAAGCAGCAACGCTTCGCAGGTACACCATCAACCTGTAACTGCATTAAGGTTTATACTTTTTTAAAAAAGTTAAAGAGGACCCTAACACTGGCTAGAACAAAACAAACATTACATGGTGATCTAGTAATGCATTGCCAAGCAGTATCTTGGTGATTATCAAGCAGGCAACACTGAAATTAATAGTTAGTCAAAAATTTATGGTGGAAAGCTTTTATTGTCTTATGCCAGAGGGGACTCATTTGATAGTATGTGAGAGATTGAATGTGTATTGCAAAGAGTAGAGAGAATGAATAATAACATTTAATGAGTTCACACTGCAGTGATATTATATGTGCAATCTAAAAACAATAAATTCTTACCAATGATTCATCAATTGCTTGCACAGTAAGGGATGATTGAATATAGCTACCTAATTCTGTCGGCCTATGATTTTTCTATAGACAGCACTAAAAATCCAACCAATATCATGGAATAATACGAAAAATAGAAAGTAGGTAGAGATTGATCGGTGTTTATGAGTTTCGAATCACTTTATTTTTATGTTAATCATGAGACCAGCTCCAGTGGAATGTTCCAGTCATACAGGGATCAATTGTATACACAAAAATTGCTTTATATGGATAAACAGTCTGCAAAACCTTAAGAATTGATACATAGTTCGGAGAATTCAAGAGTGCCATGCAGAAGTTAAAGGGAACCAAAAGACCTGGAGTTTTTCTGTCTTACTCTTTTGACTATGGAGGGAGGGTTAAATGTTAATCAAACTATGCATTGAGGTTTCAGGAACTTGAGGGTGGACGTTTCCACTCACCATTTCTTGTCTTGCAAACAATAATATGTTATAAATAATAAAATAAGCTTTGGCAGTGACCGAAAGAGTGACACTGCAGATACAGGCAACGGAGATGAGTTTCCTTTGCACGGTGTGTGGCCTCATCCTTAGAGCGCTTGGGCATCCAGGAGGAGCTTGAAAGAGTGACACTGCTCCTCCACAGAGAAAGGAGTCAGCTGAGGTACCAGCGGTTTGGGTATCTGACTGACATTGCAATGCGTGAAATGTTAATGTGGCCGGTGGCGGACATAATGTGTTTAAATTGTTCTATTGTTCTTATGATTCAAAGATTTTCTTTGTGCTGTTTCATTCAATCTCAGTCTCACCTGGGGAGCCTTTGTTTTAACTTAATCTTTCATAGCCTACAAAGAATTCATAATGGCAGTTTCAAATATAAATCTTGAAAGCTTAATAAGATTTTCAGTTCCACTGCTTCTACAGACTCAAGACAGGTCTATACACTAGTGGGCAAAATTATGGAAAGGCTTAGCATTTTTGGCATTACGCTTTAAAAATCACTGCACGAATATTGCAGGTAATGTTTATAAACAATCAAAGAACGTTACAAACATTATATATTGGACAATGAAATGAGTAACCGGAGCAACAGTTGAGTATAGTTCTATGCTCTAGAAATTAGAGGTGTTTTCATAATTGTGGTCACTAGTGTATCACTGAAATAAAGGACATATAGGACTTGTGCAATATATTGGCTATAATATAGCCGAAATGAAGTCTGAGTGAGTAATATTACTCTCCAAGGGTTAAATTCCATCCCAAATAATATATGTGTGTAGTTCTTAGACGCTCCTGTGTCAAGTGGGTTTTGTTAAAGAATTAACTAAATTGGTCTCTCTGAATATTCAATAGTGTGTAATGGGGGGGTCATGTCCCCCCTAATATTTCATTTGGCTTCATTTGCCCCCTATAAAAAGAACTTTGCCTCTAAATTATTAAGTTCAGCCCCCCAAAAATATCAAATTCTCTCCTACGCCATTTGTGTAGGTCCTGTGTTTGACTGACATCCTGTCCTGGTGCATGAAACAAAGAATTACTCTATTAGCTTTTCATACAAAATAGAATCAGTGCTGATTGCCCTTATAGCTTTTCTTTAGAACACCTTCGTCAAGAGGACATGAGGAATCCCAACAGATGAAATGGTGCTTTTGTGACATGATTAGCAATAAAGTCCTGCTGTATGGTGTATTTTGAAGCATCACCGTTTAATCTGACTACATATTATGGTTAAACCCCCGTGTTTGCCTTCCATTTTTATTAATTAGCTTTGGCTCTGATCTAATTGATGATGTACTGATAACTTACTGATAACTGCATATCTTGGCTGCTTTTTGTGTATGTTAAACTGACACTGATACCTGCTTCACAATTCCACGTTTCTTCGTTTAGACGCAGATGGAACTCGACCTGGTCTTGTTGCTCGGATATGATGCTGGTTTAGTCTCACGGGAGGACGGGCAGGGCAAGATGCTCCATCCCCCTGCAGCTGACTTGGGGAAAGTGCCGATCGTACTCTGCCTCTGAAAGGATTCGACACCCTCTTGCGACAGGAAAGAGACTGCCTGCATGTCAGAGAAATGCAGAAAGTAGCCTACCATAAGTGCGTGTCTTTTTCCGAGAAAGAGAATGAACGAAGGCGCAAAGAGGACAGCGGGGCAGTGGAGGCACGTTACATGAACTCAGTGAAAACGGAAAGAGAGTACTCAGAATACCATCGGTATCATATGTAAGTATTGACTAATACTCGCAAACCCTTGAAAAACACTCCAGCGTTTAATATTTTTTTAAACCTAAACAACTTTATTAATATCAACATTGCCATAAGTTAATTTTAATTCTTGAAATATACTTTTGAATGTATAATATTAGTTTAAAGGAAAAGCAATACAGATCATTATACAAACATTCTGAAAATGTAAACGCTGAAATGTTAAACGGCAGGTGAAATGATAAGTAGTGATGTCTTAACGGCTTTATTTAGGCTTTTAGCGCCACCGAGTGGTTAATTGATTATTATTTATTTGAATAATAATAAATATAATATTCTGTTTTATTTAACACTAAAGACAAAAACGGTTGTTTTAAATGTTTCTTTTATCAAAACAACGATTTTTTTTGTTTATTGCATTGTGGTATGATTGGCGTCGTATAAATGTAACTTGAAGCTAAAATAAAATAACTATGTTTTCTGCGCGTACGATTAGCGAGGTGACAATGAAAATCAGAGGGCGAAGATACGAGATCTGTAGCTGCTTTCAACAAACGGAAAGACGATTATACTTTTGTCAGTATGTCACACAATACGTAGTTGAATGAGTTCAAAGTAAAAAAAAAAGATATTTACGTTAACGAGTTTAGCTCATTTAACGCCATCATAGTAAATTGATACAGAAGAAGACCGGATCCTTATTAACAGCAGTGTGAACTTTAAAGTTTAAATAATTTTCAGACCTGCACGTATAGATTTATGAATCGCAAATAATTTTGGTGTTGCTGTGTGGGAGAAGAAACGCAGAGAAACAATATTAATTATAACCAATTGGATAAGAAGCCATCACGGTCACCTGGATTCAGAATATTATGAACATTACATTTCATGTTCATCTGATTTTGCAATCAACATTAAAAAAACGCTGCCGAAACACATTGTTCTGTAACTTGCCTTTAACTTAATAAATAAATAAAATTAATGTGATTGTGTAGGTTTATATTAGTTTGCCATTGTAAGAATAATATTGCCAGTATTTTGCGGAGTATAGGAATGACTTCCTGTCCATGATTTAAGGACATAAAAGTAATTCGGTCCGCTTTTGGGATTACGTTTGAAGATTGAGAAAGACGCAGCATGGAAGAGGATCGTCTCTCACGTATGTAATAAGTGTTGAAGTGATTGATTCTAAATGCCGAAGATATAGGCTACCCAGTGATACTCTCGTGTTGGGGAAAATACCGTGTTGAATGGGCAAATTGCAGGCGTATGTGTAGCCTATATAATGGACATGTGGACTGCCGGAGCCGGGTGCTGTGATTTCTAACCTATATTTGATTTGCAGCAATGTGACGTCTGCTTCCAGCTTCAGTGTCTCTGTTTATTTGCCGGTTGGCTCCTGAAGCGTCTGCCACGTTTTTAGGATGCGTAAAAAACCAGTGTCCTAACTGCCGTTGGGATCGACCGTTTCTCTCCTTTTGTATTATCGTTTTTTTCAGGGTGTATGAATTATCATTGCTTAATATTTGCTGAGTGTTTCTCTCTTTGTACCTGTCATGTTTTCCTGGTGTAGGCTATACAAATGAGCGCCATATCTGCCGCTGCTTATAATTGACCTTTTTTCCTCTCAATTTGTTGGTTACTACTATATTTTAACGGTGTGCGGGAATGGGCACCCTAAACAGCGCTAAGACTCGACTTTGTCTTCTTGTCGTTTCATGCTAACCAATATTTTGTTTCAACGAACCAGTTCAGTATAAAGAGTCACAGTGACAGAGTACTGAACTCGCTGGTTGAAACAAAATCTTCGTCTGGATTTGTACTCTCTGGACCTGAGATCTGAACCCCTGGAGAAACCACACTCGGCACTCCGTTTATTCCTGCTTTGTGTTACTGACAGTGCATGATTAACCTTTCGACAGGCTTGTCAGCTTTGGTCAGCTGGCTGGAATGAGATTTTCAATGTAAGACAAGTCTGCACACACATGCACACACATTGACATGTTTGTAATAGTGTTATCACCTTGTAAATAGTAGGGTTTGCAAACTATCCCAACACTTTTGATGTAGCTAATTTTAGGGTTATAATACAGATGTATAAATGTGTGCTTGGGAGGACCCGACTTCTGTTGACTATTACTTCACAGGATTCCCTATGATTAATTAATGCAAAACTACAACTAAATGTAGAACATCTACAATATTACAAATATCTGTAAAATTTAAGATCTTCAAATGAAAAGTATACAAATCATACGCATCAACCTTGACTGTGAAATAATTAGATGCCCAACATCAATAGTGAAAGCAAGATAATTAATAAATGTATGTGCACAAGTTATTTATATGTGTTGATTTAACCAAAGGGGGGTGGCATGGTGGTGCAGTGGTTAGCACCGTTGCCTCACATCTTTGGGACCTGGGTTCTGGTCTCCACCTGGCTTCATGTGTGTGGAGTTTGCATGTTCTCCCCGTGTCATCGTGGGGTTTCCTCCAGGTACTCCTGTTTCCCCCCACAGTCCAAAAACATGCTGAGGCTGATTGGAGTTGCCGTATTGCCTGCATGTGTGTGTGACTGTGCCCTGGCCCCCCCATCCAGGGTTGTTCCCTGCCTCGTACCCATTGCTTCCAGGATAGGCTCCAGACCCCCCGCAACCTAGTAGGATGAGCGGTTTGGAAAATAGATGAATGGATTTAACCAAGGTTACCTACAGTATAAATCTGTCTCAAAATACACCCCCATGAGTTTGTTGACCCTGTAGTGTATTTTTTACCGGGGTTGATATTTTATAATGATCATCATGACGTTTTGAAAAGCAAAACCAAAATTCCATATGTTTTCCCTCCCTGACGTTCTGGGTAGTGAATATGACTGTTGCGTTTACATGTGACAGTCTGTTGAAAAGAAAAAACGGCAACAGTGTGAAAATGAACATTAAGGTCTGCATGATGAAATGTATGGCGCTGCCCTCGGACCACAAAAACGAATGTGGTCTGACTTATCACTTAGAAGCAGCTACTGTAATGTGACCTGGTTCAGATAACTGTGTTTTATTAATCAGTAGGACAATCAGCAGCCCAACAGCATCTGCTTAGTAATGGTGAATTGCATAAATCCTAGCAATCTAAGTTAGTGGCCCCAACTCACTCAGCGATGCAGTGAATATCAAGCAATTAAAGTAGGCTGTTTCTGCATCGCCATGGTTTTCGGCCTACCTGGGTACTCATCCACTATCCGCCCCACTTGGGTACTCATCCACTATCTGGCCCACTTGGGTACTCATCCACTATCCGGCCCACTTGGGTACTCATCCACTATCCGGCCCACTTGGGTACTCATCCACTATCCGGCCCACTTGGGTACTCATCC
>JABFDZ020000115.1:260361-278116 GCA_019775955.2 Pollimyrus isidori
AATATCCTGCCCACTTGGTACTCATCCACTATCCGTCTCACTTGGGTACTCATCCACTATCCGGTCCACTTGGGTACTCATCCACTATCCGGCCCTCTTGGGTGCTCATCCACTATCCGGCCTACTTGGGTACTCATCCACTATCCGGTCCACTTGGGTACTCATCCACTATCCGGCCCACTTGGGTGCTCATCCACTATCCGGCCCACTTGGGTACTCATCCACTATCCGGCCCACTTGGGTACTCATCCACTGTCCGGCCCACTTGGGTACTCATCCACTATCCGGCCCACTTGGGTACTCATCCACAGCTGGCTACCTGAATCTAATGAATTTCACAAATTAACGTCTTCACTAGCTTATCCTGAAAACCAGGGTTTATTTTTTTTCATATGACGCATTCCATCGTTTTGCATTAACTTACATGTATTTGTATTCCTTGTACCTATCACCGATCCGACATTCGATGATGCCAGAAGATTGTAAAAAACGGCGTTTATTAAGGCCTTGGCCTTGGCTATTATTTCTCATGAGGATAGATAGGGGAATTTCAGTTGCTGACTTCATTCCAGTTAATGAAACACTTTTATCTTGTGATTATACTTGTGACAGTGTGCTACACATTAACTGTGGTGAAAGTTCATTTATTGAATCTATGGCTTCAGTTTAATCTATGTCCAATTAGATCCAGGACAGTAATGTTTGATATCTCTATTTCAGATGTATACACCTCACTGAGTGTGTAAATCTGGGCACTTGGCGCAGAAATCATCCTTCTATTGTTGCAATTTCCAGCAGGGAAGTGTCATCTGTCGCGTTTCATTAAAATGCGATTACAGGCCGTGCCAGTTCATGCCATCCGCTGGGCACCCGCACTACACATCCATCTCCTGCTGCGTGCCTAACTGATGTGTGATGGGAAGGAAGAACTTTCTATTGTGTGGGGAGAAAAACAGAGAATTCTTTGAGTAGTTGCTGGATGTAGATGCATGAAAGCAGCATTGAAAGCAAGCTGGTTTGCTTGTCTCTTTGCATCCTAAAGTGCATCGAAGGCTGCTAAAGATCAGGTAATTGGGTAGAAATGGCAAAGGGCATCTATATAGAACGGCACTGGTTTTTCAGTTTATTTTGGCCACATGATTTTACAACTGTACTCCCATGGCAATGGCTAATTTCAGTCCCAGTTCTGTGGGCTCCACTAGGATGAACATGGACCCCCCCACGCAGCGGCGTCTCACCGTGATGCGGGAGAAAGGACGGCGACAGGCGGTGCGAGGGCCTGCCTTCATGTTCAATGACCGAGGGTCTAGCCTCACCTCGTGGGAGGAGCGCTTTCTGGAGGCAGCCGAGTACGGAAACATTCCCGTAGTGCGCAAGATGCTGGAGGAGACGCGGGTGCCCAACGTGAACTGTGTGGACTACATGGGCCAGAATGCACTGCAGTTGGCGGTGGCCAATGAGCACCTGGAGGTGACGGAGCTGCTGCTGAAGTGTGACAACTTGGCCCGTATGGGTGACGCCCTCCTGTTGGCCATCAGCAAGGGCTACGTCCGGATCGTAGAGGCCATCCTCAGCCACCCGTCGTTCGCCGCCGGCGAGCGGCTGACGCGCAGCCCCCGCGAGCTGCAAGACGACGACTTCTACTCATACGACGAGGACGGCACCCGTTTCTCGCCCGACATTACGCCTGTGGTCCTTGCCGCCCACTGCCAGAAGTACGAGGTGGTGCACATGCTGCTGACCAAGGGGGCTCGCATCGAGCGGCCGCACGACTACTTCTGCAAGTGTGCCGAGTGCGGCGAGAAGCAGAAGAAGGACTCCTTCAGCCACTCCCGCTCCCGCATCAACGCCTACCGCGGGCTGGCCAGTCCCGCCTACCTCTCCCTGTCAAGCGAAGATCCCATCCTGACTGCCCTGGAGCTCAGCAATGAGCTGGCAAAGCTGGCCAACATTGAGAAGGAATTCAAGGTAGGTCTACAGATTGAATTGACGCGTCCTTCAGATTTACTGCTGTTCTCTTGATGTGGCACGCAACCCATGATTTAACTCATAGCCGACAGTCTACAGTGACCTCGGTATGGCATCTGCTGTGGGCAGTACCATCTTCATTAGGGTGTTCGTCAACAGGCTAGGGTACCAAATCATTATTGTGTAACGTATATCCCTGTCGCCAGCAGGACAAACAGAACCACAGGAGAATCAACTTAGCTACTTCCGCCTGGTAATAACAGTTGATTACTTAATTGTGTTAACATTGATTAAGACTTCTGCGTCACACTTACTAATAATCTCATTACTGCAAGTGGACGCTGGGTTATGCATTCACTAGCAGGTGCTCAACCCGTCGATATAAAGCACAAAGAACAATATTTCAAATTTTAGCTGGTGCTGCTTTTTAAAATCTTTTATCAGCGATGTCTGGAACATTTTCTGTCATTTTTTATTGATAAAAGACAGATTGTTGAGTAATTTGTGAAAAATAATCATTTCCTTACTCTGTTATTGATATTGAGTGAACTTCACATACAAAGCTACAGTTATTTTTTTGTCAGCCTGACTGATTGCCATGCGGTAACATCAGTTCAACAGTCTTGTCCTTTAAATACTGTTCGCTTTCATTCAATTCCAGTCTCGTTTTTGGAGCGTGTCTTGTATTCCCCCCCACGTTGCGAATGTCATGAATGGGAGGTTATTTTTGGCATGGTCAGCTTGTTCGAACAGCAGTCAACGGCCCACGCTGTGGATCTAATGATAAGATTGACCAACGGGGGACAGTGACGTTAAATTTCAGAGACTGTGGGTGCAGGACAGAGCACCCAGGCTCTACTGAGTTCTCTGACTCTAGTTTTCTGAATTAGGTACGAGGATGAAGCTAAAGGAATAGTTTGGAGATTTCGTTTGAGAGGTAATGGAGTCTTCCAGCGTAATTTGCAAGGCACATTGCCTGCATCCTGTAAATGTGTTTATCAGTCTGTAAGTACTGAGCGAGACCAACTCCCACAGAAAATAGGGCTTATGTTGGCATTCAGAAATTTTAGAGAGTTTTCAGTCAGCCCGAATACACTCTACTAATTCTGAGTTTCTAAACTCATTTCACTTGTGACTTCATTTTTACAATGATGTTGAGTGGTGGCTCAAGCAGAGAATTTTTTTGTCAGTGCCTACAATAAATACAGACACTTCACAGATCCTGATCACAGCATCATTACCCCATCAACACCTCCTTTGACTGCTCTGGTTACACAAGGTAGATGGGAGAGATTCTCGTTCTGCCTGACTTGACCAGTCCTTGGTCTTAAAGCAAAAGAATTCACAAAATTTCTAAGTGTTAATCTGGTGGTTTTGCTTTGTTGCACTATTAAAAAGTGCTTTGAGATAATATATATATAGATGATACCTGCTGATAATCAAAGGTTTCCTCCTCAGGCTATTTCCACCTTTTATGTTACCCTGTTATGTATTGTGTCTTTCGTGTTTCCATTAGCAAGCTGTAACACCGTTAATTGTGTGTGTTTTTTCCTTAATTACCATCAGGAATTTATCCTGCAGCTGGTAATAATGCAGATGTACTTTGTTTTTTCTCTGCCTAACAGCTAAAGAGTGAGTCTGTAGTAAAGACACACCACCGCTGGACTCTTAAAGTAACAGATTCTGTGTATTTCCCTTAAGCGACTCTGGGACTGCATTCCCGCAAAGCAAGAAGTTTTACTAACTGATAAATTTGGATATTTCATCATAAATTCTATAGCTTGAATTAGCAACCTTCCAGACACATAGCTGCAGACGTAATTCCTGTGCCTCTTGCTAATCCGTTATTAGCGACTGCAGTCCTTGCAGGTTGTGTGATTGCAAACCATTCATTGATTTTTAAGCTGCACAGCACTTATGAAGCTTTTCTTAGGGGGTATCACAGACTTACTGCCTCACATTTTACCCATTCTTGAATGTGTGCAAGTTATAATATGAGATTTAGATGAAGATTTAATGTATTTAAATGGACCATTATATAATTCACAATATATCCCTAGTAATTTTGTGAATTATTATTTTTTAATATTTATCCAGAGCCTATCCTGGGAACAAGGGGTGCAGGTGGAAATGAAAATGGCTCCGGGCACACACTGCCAACTTAGAATCGCCGGTTAACCTACAGTACTGTGTGTTACGATGCGGGGGTGCGCCGGGCAGAAAGAGCGGAGATCCAGGCAGGAATACGGGAACTGACAAGGTTTAATCGCACAAGAATCCACAATAACAACGTTTATGCCGCATCTGTCGGGGTTACTCTGGCACAGACTTAAATACATATAAGAAGGGACGGGACTGGCGAGCGGCAGCGCCTCACTCAGGTGTATACAATCAGGAAATCACATGAGGTAACGAGGTGGGCGCCGCACACGAAGGGCAGGAACAGGACGGACGACGCGGTACGTAACACTGTGTGTGTTTTTTGGACTTGAGAAGAAGTTGGAGCCCCCAGTGGAAAACCACGTGAAGGTGGGGAAAGCATGTGAACTCCACACAGGAAGGTCTTACCCCTGAGCTGGGGACTGAACCTAGAACTTTCTTGCTGCGAGGCAGCAGCGCAAACCACTGCACTGCCCCCATGCTGACCCTCCCCTGTTGGGCTTATTCGTGTCTGTAATTTTGTCCCAAGAAAGACCTGTACGATTCAGTGCACATACTGTTCCACTGGTGCAACATTCAGAAGTTCATTGATGGACACATTTAGAAAAGCTGGGCACTAATGCAATAACAAGCAGTCTGACTCAAATTTCAGTGAGGGATCATTGGTTCGACAATGAAGCCCCCCAGTGGAACTTGATGTGAGATTTTCCCCCAACTGTTCTTGCTGCAGCTGTCAGGAAGAGGCTGTATTGATTACATTGATCAATCAACTCAATTAATCCAAAATAGGATTAGTAGGGAACACGGAGACAAATAGTACAGGGAGACAATAGAGATGCATGCATTCTGCTTCTGAATAAACATCATCCAGTTTGCTGAAACTGGTTTGCACCATTAATAGGCAAATATGCTGCTTTCACTTTTATAGACACAGTTACAGGTGTTCGGTATGTATGTTAGATACAGATCTGACTGTTGTTGACAGCGAAAAAAAAATGGAAACATTGGAAAGAAAATATTAAAGCGACCAAAATGTTGGGAGAAGATATTTAACTGGCTAATATCATTTGTATTTCTAAAGGGCTGAACACTGTAAATATTCAATAAATGTTTAAATTGTTTTCCATGGTCCAGATTTAATTTAAGATCTTTAGAGGCTCTGTATATGTTGAGAACCGCCCCTAAACTGTCAATCTACACAATGAAGGAGACAATCCAGAAGCAGCGTAAAAGGGACTTTGCTGGCGGTTGCTCAGGAAATCGTCAGTTTTACAGGCGCTGACGAGCCCTCCTGTACCCTCTGCACAGAATGACTACCGCAAGCTGTCCATGCAATGCAAGGACTTTGTGGTGGGGGTGCTGGACTTGTGCCGGGACACGGAGGAGGTGGAGGCCATCCTGAACGGGGACGTGAGCGCGGAGGTGGACGAGGGCCGGACGCACCGGGCCCTGCTGAGCCGTGTCAAGCTGGCCATAAAGTATGAGGTCAAGAAGGTCAGTGGTGGTCCTGTTCACATGCCCGACCTCCACATCATCAGGCATGATGCCCGCCTGCTCCTCCACTTATGTTTGTGTATTGATGTCAGTGACAGACAGGGCTAGACTGGGATTAAAAATCAGTCCTGGACATTGGGGTCCTCCAAGGTAAATTTTTTACACACAGGGGCTTCCCCAAGTCTGCTAGCCCACAGGAGTTTGCTAGCCCACAGGGGCTTCCCCAAGTCACTTTTGCCAAGCGATCGAGTTTGCTAGCCCACAGGGGCAATGCTAGAGATTTTAGACCCCATCATATTGGCCCCCCAACACAGATCAATAGAGTTATGTTCCAAAATTTACGACACCCCCTCACCCCCAGCTAACAGAGAACGTTTCTTGAACTTTAGCCAATGTCATGTGAAAATCTTTGTGTAATTGGAGAACATCCATGCTGTAACATAAATGGAAAGTTACACCCACGTTTTACATCCCTTTGATACAATTATTGGTGAAAAATATTGCTTTTTAATAATATTGTTTCATATTGTTTGAGGCTGTTCAGCCTCCAAAGCGTGATCGCTGAGGTGTATAGTGACAATGGCACCCTGCTGCTGTGTTTGCTTGTATTAGCCTTAGTTGCATCAATGGATGTAGCACTGGAAGGACGTTCTGCAAACATCAGGAAAACAGCAGACTTTGAACATTTCTTTATTTTAATCGTAACATATGGTAAACGATCTTGGAAAAATCATTAGCGGGGCCTTTACAGCACCCCTGCTAGGCCACAACCCCCTCTAGACAATTTAAGATCAAGCACCAATTGCAAATTTTACTGTTATATTGCATTGTGGGTATTTTAATCTGTGGTCCCTCTGGGCCATGGAGTGACACCTGACAGCACTGAATCCATAATGCAATGCAATTTTGCAATGCAATTTTATTTATATAGCGCATTATCACAACATTACATTGTCTCAATGCGCTTTACATTTCTGCCGCGTAAAGCCCCCGATGAGTAAGCCAAAGGCGACGGCAGCAAGGAAAAATTCCATAGGAGGAAGAAACCTTGGGAGGAACCAGACCCAAAGGGGGAGCCCATCCTCCGGGGGCTGGCAGAGGAGTCAAACAAAAAAAAAAAGAGACAAAATTCTGTGATCTGTGAGGTGCTGAAAGCTGCAGAAATAGCTGCAGTGGAGGTTGTCTCAGAAATATAGTCCTCTGACAGAAGGTGGCCCTTTAAGGCCAAGCCAGTTAGAAACGTGCCTGTTCATCTTAAGTCTCTGGGCATGGAGATATTAAGGCTGGAAGCTGGTTTGCATACAGGAAGATCTCGAGACCACTATAGCCAGATATATCTCAATTAAACTGACCTGCCTGCTTAACGCGTGCAGGCTTGCCAAATGTGTAGGCGACCTCTTAGGCATTAAGGCATAATGACAGAGAAGCTAAGCAACCACAGCAATGGCAGTCAGCTTCATCTCTCGGACGAGCTGGCTGACAGCGCACTCTCCCCAGTGAGAGTGTCAGCCTTTAATCCCCATATTTGGCAGCAGAACCACAGGGTGTGCTTCAAACGGCGGACCTCACGCTGCCATCCTTTGGACTAGCAAATGAGAGTCACCTTTCAGAAGCACTGCGGCCATCCGACTGTTTACCAAATGCTGGGTTTTCCGATGCATATTGTGCTCTGTTAAAATGCTATGCAGGAAGGCCCAGTTAATTAGTCGATGTGTACGTATAGCTATACTTACTGATCTGTATTTATGAAAGAAGATCGCCTCTATTAGGGAGAATGGATTTCTTTATCTATTAACCCCTTGGATAATTATACTCAGAGATGCAGAAGTGCACATTCACCTTTTAAAGTGATATGTGCAGCAATCAATTGTTGTAATGGCGCAAATCTGTACGGTATTTTATGTGCATTTACATCGATATGACAAGAAATTTTTACCTTTATATTGTAATTTCTACTGCATTTGTGGTATAAAGGTTAAAATGCTTGGTTATTTCTTGTCATAGCAGCATATATGTACTTTTGCGCTGTCACAATTGATTGCTGTATATATCACTTTCAAAGGTGAATGCAGTCTTGTGTACCAGTTATGTACATCCCTGATTATACCCTTAACTCAGTTCCACGTTTGAAATCTTATTATCATGTTAATAAACCTGATTGGCAGACCTGACTCTGAATTTGATTATTGGCTTTGATTGAGAAACACTTTATCTGGCTCTCCATGCCTAAATGTACTATGACAGCACCTTAAGACACTGAGTCATTCTTCATGGTTCTTCGGGATGAATTAGACTAGGAGTCAAACTCCAGTCCCGGAGGGCCGGACTCCAACACATTTTTGGTTTCCTCTCCTTTAACACACCTGATTCAACTCCTATCACAGAGCTCTTGCGCCGAATCATTTGTGGTGAAACAGGGAAAGAACTAAGGTACACAGGGCTCCGGCCCCCCAGAATTAAAGGATTCGGTCCCCAGTGATGACTCTGTGCTGAAGGCACATCGCTGAGCGGCTCCGCCATGTCCTTAGGCCTTTTCACACAGTCGCACGTCACCCTTCCTTGCACGGTGGCCCTCGTGAAATGCACTCGGGTGATGGATCACTGTTGCCCCCCCCTACAGTTTGTGGCCCACCCCAACTGCCAGCAGCAGCTGCTGTCCATTTGGTACGAGAACCTGGCCGGCTTGCGAGAGCAGGCCATCGCCATCAAGTGCCTGGTGGTGCTGGTGGTGGCACTGGGGCTGCCTCTGCTTGCCGTCGGCTATTGGTTTGCGCCATGCAGCAGGGTAAGACGCCCCCACCCCGTTCTCTCCCCTCCAAACAGCAGATGCTCATTGGTCACACAACTCCAGGCATCCCACCTTTCCCAGAAGTACCAGCAGCTCCCTGACTCCCATGAATGATGTCCTGGAAATCTATCAAACATCTATTCAGCCGCGTTAAATACGATACGATACGACACAATATGATACGATACAAGTTCATCATCGTTCATAGACTGAAACTCTTATTGCATCCCTGGGTGGCTCATTTAAGACAAAGAACATATATGTAGCAAAATTTCAAGAAGCTTTCGAGAGGATTTATCGCTGCAGCCCCCACCTCACCTGGATGTTGCACCGTGATGTACGGTACCTCGACGGCATTTTAAAAAGCAACGATATTTCAGTATTTCCCGATAAAATTTGCATCTGGGGAATTGCTGTAATACCTCTAAAGTTCAACTAGCCCGCCCTGCCCCCGATTGTCCCTCATCTGCCTCCCTGAAATCGGGTTGCCTGAGGTGGTATGTCGGCAGGTTGGCCAGCACCTGCCCACTATCAGGGACAGTGACGGGTAGTCAGGGCACTAAGGAGCTCCTGTCTCCCGGACCTCTGATCTCCATCTTTGTATTCCTCACCGCCTAGCTGGGCAGCATCCTCCGCAGCCCCTTCATGAAGTTTGTGGCCCATGCTGCCTCCTTCATCATCTTCCTGTGCCTGCTGGTGTTCAACGCCTCTGATCGCTTCGAGGGCATCAGCACGCTGCCCAACGTCACCGTCACCGACCACCCCAAGCAGATCTTCAGGGTGAAGACCACTCGCTTCAGTTGGATCGAGACGCTCATCATCGTGTGGGTCGCAGGTATCATACGTCTATCAGGCGTTGTGTGTCATGTGACCTCGTGGCGCAATGGTAGCGCGTCTGACTCCAGATCAGAAGGTTGCGTGTTCAGATCACGTCGGGGTCAGTTGTAAATTTTTCAAGTACTTCCTCCTGGGGTCAATGCAATATTAATAATAGAACTTATACCATGAAGCATTGGAGGACCATCGATATAGTGCTCCAAGGCGAATAAAAAACAGAAACGTCATACATTTGTATGAATCTGTCACTCACACATTTAATCATTCTCCGACTGTTTTAATATTTGGAACCATTCTAATTTTATAAATGGCAAATAATATTCTGAGATTATTTATTCTAAAGTCTAATTCTAATTTCTGATTCAAATTCTAATTTACAACGTAAATTTACAAAGGCCTTGTCTCTGCTCAGTTGAATGCTTGAAGTTACATTATTTTAAATAAGCAGTGCGATTCTTGTTTGATTCTTGTGTGCTATTATCAACAGGAAGTCCCTGTGATCCTGGGAACTGCAGATATATTATCATAAAAGCAGTAATTATTTGTGATTTCACAGCAGTTTGCTTACTTTGAATAGATCAGCTTTTCTACATGACTGCTTCGTAGGTTCTGCTTGTACCCAGCATTTATTTATATACATTGTCAGGCTACTGGTCTGTGAATTCATGTTTGGATGGTATCAAAGTAGGGCTTTGTGAGGTTTGAATTTTTTTAATTAGAATTTCGACCTACAGGGGGGGCAAACCTGACCCACGGATGGCCGTTGTGGGTGCAGGTTTGTCGGTCCCACCATGGAGCAGGTTTCACACCCCTGATATACTGAATAATAAGAATCAAATGGGTAAAATCTGCAATGTTTTCAACACTAATATTCTAACTGATTGGAAGGCAAGGTAGTAAAACACTCATTGCTATCATGCCCGGAGTTGAGAAAACTAGGTACAGCAAGATTGAAATGAACTGGAAAGTATTTGTATTAATAATACAGTTTGTTAAAGTATTTATGGTTTTAGCCTTAAACTCAGTATTCTCAATAGGATACTTTCCATTATTGACCTGCTGTTTTATTCAAACACAGAAGATTATTGTAATACAATGGCTTTTAAAATGATTCATCTAAATGTGGAAACAGGAAGTTATCCTGAGGCAGGTCCTTTGGCTGACTTGATTCCACCCCCTCATTGTTTGTACATTAGCAAGCGTGTTGTTGCCCATTTTGTCTCAATATGCGTCAGTATTAAATTCACATTGTGATCTGCAGCATGGCTGGCATTGGGCGACGGGTCATTAAGGAGAATTTTTTTCATGGACCCTCCAGCAGAAACACAATCACAGCTAGATCAGATGCAAAAGGCTGGCGCATACATTTCTGGGTCCTTGGCAACTTGGGAACATTCACATTTGGCAAATTTGATTTCAAAAGCTAATTTTATACAATAACATAAAAAGCTCATTTAAAAAAAAACATAAAAACACGAAAAGCCCAGTAATATGCAAACAAACATGCTCCTGCAGGCCACGCAGATCTTAAAGGTGTCATGACCATGAGACACATTTCAGGGTGATGTGAACATGAAGCGTCATCATGACACAGCTTCATTGGCAGTTTCATCCATAGAAACCTCATACATGTTAATTAATTGAGTTTGCCCCAGGGTTCAATACCTGGCCCTCCGCGAGACTAGAAGAAACTTTTCAGATTACTGGGATAATCTAAACTTCAGATTCTGTGGTGTGCTGCCTGGAGATGCATGAGATTGAAGAATTTATGCCTCTGCTGCCTGCAAGACCACTGCCTCCACTTCCGGCAACTACCCTCCTGCCTGCCTGCCATTGGCTCATATGATGCCTCTCCTTCCTTCCCTGCTGCTGTGCCACTGTTGATCTTGCCATCATGCATCAAGCACCCTGTACCAGCACCGGTCTGCCCCTGCATAGAGACTGAAATTTCAACCCCTATATTAGCTTAGTTATATAATCTTGTTTTGTTTGACACTTCTGCCAGCCGGGATGGGCTCCCCCTTTGGGTCTGGTTCCTCCCAAGGTTTCTTCCTCCAAGGGAGTTTTTCCTTGCCACTGTCGCCTTTGGCTTACTCACTGGGGGTGAGTACCTCAGTTCTCGGACTTAATCCGTTCCGGACTCCGGATCAAATCCTAAAACGTTCGAGTTCTGATCTAATTTTTCCCATGAGAAATAATGGAAAACCAATGAATTGGTTCCCGGCCCCAAAAATTACACCTAAATATGTTTTTTAAAGCATTTAAACACAAAATGAACAGGATAAAACAAGAAAAAAGGCTGCTGGCTTCTTGTTCATTCTCATTGATCTATTCTGTGGAAATGACAACCTAATTTATTCATGAGTCTGCAGCAATATATGCTGGGCATTGATATAGCCCCTCTGCTCCTGTCATTTTTTTTTAATTTGACAAATTAAAAGCGGTTTTATGTCACTGTAAATATTACAAACCTGGTTATTCCTACCTCTGCAGTGACACAGACATCTAATTAGCTAATTTAGAGTATAGGGTTAGTGTAGCATGGATTTTACTCAGTTGTTGTAAGTCAGCAACAGGTAACAACCAACGTGGACTGCCATTTAAATGGTTCATAGAAGACACTGAATGGAAATGTATCAGAATTTTTATTTAAATTACTCTGTTTTAAAAAGGCAAACATCCGGACAGTTGTTTGGGGTTACGAGGCCACACATGGGCCTATGTCAAGTAAGGTTTTGAACTTTATTTCCAACAAAAAAAAAGGAAAAAATTAGGAGACGTCAGCAGTGCAGCTCTAGTGTGACGTCGTGGCAGATTCAGGCACGTGTAGACCTGATGTAGACCTGATGTGTGGCGTCTCTGTGGGAGAAAGACCAACCGCCGTAGGTGTTTATTAGCAGGACTGGTGGATCTGGTCAGAGAAGCTGCCACCATCACACTCCAGCGACAAGGTCACTTCTTCCAGTTTTGGTGATATAATTACCACCTCGGCTCTTTGTAAACGTGTAATTCCTTTGAATTATCTGTGTCGATTTCTATCCCTTTTAGGGCCTTTTTAAGGGTAACATTATATGTCGAGTCATGTGAGCTTATTACAGTCTTACCATCTATACACAGCGGCACGAAATATTATTTCCTCAGGACCATGGTGTGACATACAAACAGGAAGTGAGAAGAGGGGGGAGAATTTAAAATGCAAAAGCACAAGGCAGTGCTAAACAGGCTGGTGGGTTTATATGCAGTGCAATGTGTACATAAACATTAGATATAGCAGCAAAAATAAATAATAATGAGTGAATATGACCAGTGCCAGTGGGGGGTGTGAGTATTTCTCAGGAGCAGGTTGGGGGTTAGATGGGAAGCAAGATATTTAGTGTCCTGACATCAGCTATTGCTGAGCCTTGCAATAATCATTGGTGTCATGCGGACTGTAAATCCACTTTACATGACAGCAAAATCAATCACTGATCATCCCTCGAGGCTTTTAAGAGCAGTGCGTCGAGTGGTGGGGGGGGGCATAGACTGCACTCCTCAAGCTGCCTTGCGCTCAGGTGCTTCAGGATCGCAGCATGCTGTGAGGTTCCGGCTCGGCCCCGCTGGGCCCATGACCTTTACTAACCTATCGCAACATGGCCCAAAATAGACATGGTCTCTGAATTCATTAACTTTTTAAAATTTGGGTGTTAAATTCACACAGAGGTGTTAGCAACAGTTAAAACACATTCAAAATACTTAAAAATAATCACGATTTTAGCATTTTGTTACAATAATAATAGTCTAATAGCAACTTTTGTTAATTAAATGGATGTTTCTTTACTAAAGCCAGTAAAGGTGCTTGTCAGTTCTTTTGATTACAAGGTTGCATAATTTATTTTAATTATTACAGGCAGGGGTGCCCCCCCAACCCAGACCAATCCAATTATCTCCCTGATTTAAAAAGGCCCCTGTGACTCAGTAGCCCTTGGAATCCCCCCCCCCCCCATTTACAGCAGCCCTGATTACAATTAATGAACATATTTTGCCTGCCATGCATTCATGTTTTGTCCATGTATACAACTGATAAGTAACATCCTTTGATGTACAAACAGGGCTTCCCTGCTGACACCAAACGCAGGTCCCTCTCTCTGACTGCCAATCTGCCTGCTGCTTCTGCTTCACTGCTGACGCTGCTTCTGCTTCACTGCTGACACTGTTTCTGCTTCACTGCTGACACTGCTTCTGCTTCACTGCGGATACCAGCTGCAGGTCTCCCCATCTAACCCCCATTCTGCCTGTTGCTTCTGCTTTACTGCCTGCTGCTTTTGCAGGAATGATGTGGTCGGAGTGCAAGGAGCTGTGGAGCGAGGGGCCCAGGGAGTACATCCTGCAGTTGTGGAACGTCCTGGACTTTGGCATGCTCTCCATCTTCATCGCCGCCTTCACCGCGCGGCTCTTCGCCTTCTTGCAGGCCAGCAGGGCCCAGCGTTACGTGAATGAGAAGGTCCACGCTGATGACCTCTCCCTAGTCACTCTGCCACCAGATGTTGAGTACTTCACTTATGGTAACATGTTTACCACTGGCTTCTGCTCCGTAAAAAACACTGAACATGATCTAAAAACAATTTATATCTAGTCATGGAGTCCAGCCATTGCTGGATCACTGTACAATAACTATAAAATAATTCTTAACTTTAAGAAAAAGTCTTACATTAAAAGCAATACAATGTGTACTGTTTTCAGTTAAAAACAAGGACCGCAAACCCTAAGTGTGCCAATTCAATTTGGGCATTCCCTTTGTACCCTGCAAAAGAGGGGCTCTTAACTCCCAGTGCTGAGGGCTTTTTGGGGAACTTGGTTAAGTTCCAAAAATATACTATATATTTTCAATTATTTATGACTCCTCGTGTTTGCACATACTGTTCACCTCTGAAAAAGATAACTATTTATGGCAATTTGTACTTGCATACCCACAATGCACTGCGATCATTTTCACAGTTAGCATACATCAGGCGCATGTCACCTCTTTCTGCAGCAAGGGACAAGTGGCTGCCCTCAGACCCCCAGCTCATCTCGGAGGGACTGTATGCCATTGCCGTGGTGCTCAGCTTCTCTCGCATCGCCTACATCCTGCCCGCCAATGAGAGCTTCGGCCCGCTGCAGATCTCCCTGGGCCGCACCGTCAAGGACATCTTCAAGTTCATGGTTCTCTTCATCATGGTCTTCCTGGCCTTCATGTTTGGCATGTTCATCCTATATTCCTACTACCTGGGGGCCAAGGTCAACTCTGCCTTTACCACGTGAGTGCAGACACCCTTCTGACTGTGTGCTTCTACTTCATAGGGTCTGTAAAATGTAGAATCGAAATTAAAATCTGGTGCCTTGTGCCACAAGAATTCAATAACACCCCAATGTGCAGGTTCCTGCATCCTCCTGAGACCCAAGGAAAAAGTCTCCTTCAATTTTAGGTTGTCTTTGGCGGAAATAAGGCATCTTACAATTTAGATTTTTTCAAATTTATTTTTATTTTCAATTTCACAGCATGTCCTCTTTAGTGTACAACAGGAATAAATATGTTCCCTTACATCAGTGAAAAGATAAATGCAAGAACAACATGTCCACTACAATGGACATAAATGGGGTCTCAGGAGGGTATGTAAAGAAAGTTTATAAAGTCAGTCACAATTGGGTGGAGACAATGAATTCTGCATGATTTCCGCATGCATTAGTATTATTACTGTAACTCTATGTTGCCAGTATACAAGGTCTTTTATTCCGAAAGGAAATATGGATCATTCAGTAAAAACTGTCAGGCTACAACATTCTCTTAAAATGTGTCCCCTTTCTGTAACCTCTCTGTCTCTTGTGATTTAGGGTTGAGGAGAGTTTCAAGACTCTCTTCTGGTCTATTTTTGGGCTGTCCGAGGTGTCGTCAGTGGTGCTGAAGTATGACCACAAGTTCATAGAGAATATCGGCTATGTCCTTTATGGGATATATAACGTCACCATGGTGATTGTTCTCCTGAATATGCTCATTGCGATGATCAACAGTTCCTACCAAGAGATAGAGGTGAGAGGTGGATGTTGATCGGGTTGCACCGATGCCATTTTTTTTCAGGCCGAGTACAAGTACTTACATTTGTGTACTTGCCTATATGAGTACTTATGGCAGTATTTATACCATTGAAAATTACAACGAATCAACCTGCAGTAATCTGTCCAATACTTAACTTGGCATATACAGACCAATATGGTTGACAAGTCTCTCGCTAGATGCCAAAATCTGACTGGCCAGCAAAAAAAAAAAAGACAAAACTCTGCAGCTCTCAGTTTTAAGTGGTATTGGTTCTTGGTATCGGAGACTCTTTACAAGTATGAGTATTAGCATGCACTCAGTAACTGCCCAATACCTGATTATGGTATCAGTGCACCCTTGGCTGTTGGTAATCTAAATGAGTAACTGGGAATTATCAGTTTGCGTGAATCTCAGTGAACGTGTGAAAGACACGTCTTTTCAAAGCAATAAGTGGTGGACAATTAATAACACCATCAGAGACCATCTGGACCTGGGGTTTCTGGGTGTCTTGCAGGACGATGCAGACGTGGAGTGGAAATTTGCCCGTTCTAAGCTCTGGCTGTCCTACTTCGACATGGGGAAGACACTGCCACCACCATTCAGCATTGTGCCCAGTCCAAAGACCTTCCTCCAGAGTATCAGGAGGCTGGCTGGCCTGCTCAGTCACCGCCAGCCCAGGATGAGGCAGGATGTAGAGCTGGGAATGGACCACTGCAAATCCAGGGTAATGGGACACACCCTTCTGAATGCCTCTGAAGGTCTGTAAGGGTGGCCCGTGGGCCAGGCATGTTCACTTCCAGCTCTGGAGGAAGAATACAGAGATAAGCCTAAGACTACACTTACACCAGGACTTAACAAACGCATAATACTGTCATCTAAAGAATGGGCTAAATAGCAAGATCCAAAGTAAGACTCACAATTAGGGTCATTACTGTACAGTTTACCTGATGTGTTTCCAGGGAGAAGGGATGATCAATTTTGGAGTATCAGTTCTTCAACTATTAATTCAATGGGTATCATAATTAAATAAACCACTTACTCCCCCAGTTAAAATTATTTGATATAATTTGTGTATATAACGTTTGCAATGGCGTCCTCAGTGGATACCGTCTACATCCAAGTGGCCTTTTCGACCTGTTCCTTCAGCTGTATCCTACCTGGCGCACATAATGCTTTGTCTTGACAAAGAGAGTCATCTTCAGACCGTTTGGGTTGCAGCTCGAGCTCTTCAGTTGGACCCGGTCCAGCCTGCGCGTCGCTGAGTCGCACAGTGTTGGTGGAGCACCAAACCGGCCCACGCGCTATCAGGCGAGGAGCTCCGTTTCCCGCAACTCCGCTGCCACCACACGGGATTCTCTGCAATGGGTCCATCGCTGACATAGTTACCTATGTGCCTGTTTTTATTTCAGCAAATAATGAAACGTCTGATCAAGCGCTACGTACTGAAGGCACAAGTAGACAAAGAGAACGATGAAGTAAATGAAGGTACATGGCTTCCCTTTAATACACATGAAATAAAAAATCACGTCTCCGAAGCGCTTCTTTCCACCCGTGCAACCGTTCCACTGTTTTTCCCCAGGTGAGTTGAAAGAAATCAAGCAGGATATTTCCAGTCTTCGTTATGAGCTCCTGGAGGAGAAGTCCCAGGCGACTGAGGAGCTCTCCCTACTGATACAAAAGCTAAGCGACAAGCTCAGTGTCAATGTCAGACGGTGTGAGTGACAGCAACAAGCGCATCTACCCAGACTTCTGCCATAAGGAGGGGACTAGATCAAATGCATCTCATTTCTTCCACTGTCCCAGCACAAATGATGTTGATATTCTAGTGAAAGTGGATATAACAGTGACTTACCATTCTTTTAAAAAAATAAGATTAAACATAACCTCATTCTTGTACTGCTACGGCTGTACGAGTTACTTTGCTGTGTTTAAACATTTTTAATATGCATCCATCAACATTTCTACTAGCCTATTGTTAATGAACATAAGCCACGTTTGTTCTTTTCGTTCACTCTGTGTTTGTTCATGTTGAGCAAATGCATTGCTAGCCAATTGTCAGTTCCCATACTCACTGTGGAATGTTTGATGGCTTTGCGATAGTTTGTGCATGGTTAAAAATCCTTCTGATGTTAACAGCACAAATGACAGCAATAAGTTACATTTTGAGACTGACTGCTTATGGTTTTAATATATTTTAAATGTTTAACTGGTCAGCACAAGACATATTTCAGTCATTTTACCTTTGATTTATGAACCCTTCCCATTATAGAGTTATGCGAAACTACAGAGTATCTTGAACATTGTTCAGACATTGTGTTAATAAAACATTTTGTTATTCATTTTCTCTGCTGAAGAGCCAGTAGTAATAATTTAATTGGCATACACTCACCTAAAGGATTATTAGGAACACCATACTAATACGGTGTTTGACCCCCTTTCGCCTTCAGAACTGCCTT
>JABFDZ020000115.1:302100-312393 GCA_019775955.2 Pollimyrus isidori
CCCAAGGGAGAGAAGGAGATCTCAGTATCTCCCTCAGCGTCCATAAACACTGACTGTGGGCCTGCGTGATCCTACACATCTCAGCTGTACCTATACAATTAAACTAGCGAGATTTTCCCAGTGCTTATTTCTGACCCTCCACATCACACTGATACAGTCCAAAAGAAACCCAGAAATCAAGTTGCGAAATGCTTCCCTGTTTTAGGATGGCTGACGAACATGAAGATTGAACATTGAGCTATATCTCAGTTGTGCTGTGTATGACTTGCGGTTTGTTCCCTCAGAGACACGTGTTTCTCCAGTTCCCTAGGACATGTTGGAATCTGCCATGATGTTTTGCTGGTGTGCATGGTTAGCTGGTCGTGCGCTAAACATGCCGGGTGTGGGAAGGGATGTCGATTGGCGCTGTGCTAATGGACTGCCTGCCTTTATGCACCGAATCGACCACAGCAGTCCCCATCGGCACCGGTTGCGGAGCCTGAGAGCGTCAGCCCATCTGTCAGTCACACAGGGTGGCAGGTCTACCCAATTACCGTTATACCATGGAGACTGGTAATGAAAACTAACACTAAGGTTCGTTGCGTACAACACAGACATTTTGGAAAATCACCTCAGCCGGTTATTAAATTGTGCACCCACATGAAAATCCTATAAAAACCTACTAATAGTATGTAACTTAAATATTTCCTTTTCGCACTTGATGAAAGACATAAAATCTGTGGATGTTCTGTAATGTGCTACTCAGAGTCAGTCTACAGATTTTAGATTAGGGCTTTACGGTCTTCCTGTCAAGATCAATTTTAAACTAGATGGGAAACCATCATGCTGAATGGCCTTGAGATTATTGAGGACATTCCATCTTCTCGTTTTAAAGGTTTTATTACCGTAATTTCAGCCAGGTAGGCTTGGGTTACGTAATGAATTAAAGTTGCTTTTTGCGTCAAAGGTTTTTTTTTTTTTTTTGTTTGCAGTTAATATTTTCCTATAAATGGAAAGAGGTGCAGGTGCTGTGGTTCCCGTTTAGGATGCATCACCCAGGCTAATTAAGAGCTTCCTCCTATAGCGGTTACTGCTAAGAGACAAGTGACCACGCCGTCATTCCTGGAGGAACCTAGAAAGAGTGGGACCTGGCTCTCGGATGCCTGCGCAGAGTGAAATTACCACCAGGCCGCTTGACAATATCTATAGAGATCATGTGGGAGTCAGCGGTATTTTATTTGACTGGCATCCCGTCTGGGGTATATGCCTGTTCTGTGCCCTGCGGTGCTTGGAACATAGTAACTGTGTTGGACATGACAATAGAATAGAATCAAATCCATCCCTTTTGTGTACTTGCTGGTACTATGCAGAATTCTGGGAGTCCAGTATTCAGGAAGCTACGGCACAAGGCAGGGAATAACCTAGGATGGGGTGCCAACCCATCACAGAGCACACTCACTAATGTAGCATTTTTTTTTTTAAATGGTGCAACAATTACTGTGCTGAGTAAAGTAGGTCATATGTACACACACACATATATAAAAATACAGTAACACTTTACTTGAGGTGCCAATATTGTGGAAAACCCTAAAAATTTTAATTAACCAGAATATAAGTGCTAGTTACATACTGATCCCATGTTTGTTCATCAATGCAGGTATTACATTAGTTCATGATTAGTAATTGAGCAGCAACTCAGCTCTTAAGTTACTTGTGCCTCTATAAGTAAATTGTTATCCAAACATACGTGTAGAGCACATGTATATCAGGAGTCTAGCAGGGCTGAAATGAAACGGCTGGGGAGCCCTTATGTGCAGCCCGGATGGATGTAGTTCTTAAGGGGGCTCAGAAAGACTGACTCCGTCAGTGTTTAACAGCTGAATATTCAGGAGGATTGTCTTACTACTACTACAAGGCTCTAGGTGGGACTCAAAGTAACAAGGCAGACTAGCTGTCTGTTTCCTGGGGCTCTACTCAGCATCGTGTACAGCTCAGTATAGTGGACCTTCGTGTCAAAGGGCGGCAGACGCAGCAATGGGCTGATCTCAGCGTCTGGATTCGGCCCAGCTCTCCATTAGAAGGTATGTGATACTGTCTGATACTCAGCATGTCTGGGAAGTCCGTCCGGCGTCGGCCTCGCTCACGGGGCCTCTCTCCGTACGCGTTATCGAGTGGATGGCTGGCCTGTGGCAGAAATTCAATACAGACTGGGGGGGCTTCATCTGCCCTCCAATCCTGAAATGCGTACAGATCAAAAGATGTGGTTTGCAGATTTCCACACCCACCAATGGGAGACGAGTGCAGATTTCCACACCCACCAATGGGAGACGAGTGCAGATTTAAAGGCCTGGCTTGAGGAGTCAACATCCTGATGGGGGTGGGAGCTGATGCACTGCAATCGGCGCTGGAAAGGGCCAGACTCACGCAGCCACTCACTGCATGTATTTTTAATGAAACAAAACTGAACTCATACCCACCCCCACCCACGCCCTTAGTAAGGCAATAAAGCAAGCAGCTCCAGGTGTGTCACTGGGAATACTAGTAAGTGGAATTCTTAAAATAAGCCCAGGGGCAGAGTCTTGCAGAGAGATGATGCATAGCTATACGTAGTGTGGCTTTCGTGAGTCGTCCACACTGATTGGCTAAAGCACCCCCTGGAGAGTAACAGGCCAGAAGGGCTTCTGCTCGTTCATGAATCCCCAAAACAAGAGAAGACTTTAAACTACAAAATGTTTTGCAAAGCATATCCAGACAGCTACTACTCACCTCAAACAGAACCTTTCTGGTTCTATAATTATACCATTATTTAGCAGTAACCGGAAGCTATGGTGTAGATCAATTCTTCTAAATGAAAAGAGTGGGAAAAAAGGGGGAAAAAACAATCTTAACGTCTCATCAATCCTGTGCACCTGAGCGTGGTCTCATTAACTGAAGTGTTCTCAGGTGCATAAATCTGTAACCAGCTAATTGAATTGTTACTGGCCGTGGCAGAGCACCGGAACGATCGAGGATCTTCTACTCTCTGACATTAAAATGGTTCTCTTCAAGCCAGAGAAATTCAAAGGCATGCTATTGATTAAAAGAAGGCTCTCCTGCAGGGCAGTTTGTTCCTTTCCATGTCAAAAAAGTATGTTTTTTTCTTTGGCTCAAAAATCACCACATATAAGCGGAGCTGTCAAGTGTCAGATCCAGCCACGGGCTGCACTGCTGAGCAAAGAGGGGAAATACCAGTGATGAATGTAAGGGAACTGCAAGCCCTCTGCGCACGCTTCCACTCACGCTGCAGTCTGCTCATAATTAAGCAGAGGCTTGTTTAAGACTTTGTACTGCAAAGAACATAAAATCCACACAGAAGTTATGGGTCAGCTGGCTGATTAGCTGGATGTTTTCGCAATAAGAATACTCACCGTGGCAGAAGTGGGTACCGATGCTCTGGGTATTATAGGTTCTATAGGGGGGCAGTGGTTAGCACTGCTGCCTCACACCTCCGGGACCAGGGTTTAAATCTTTGCCGTGGCTCCGTGTGTGAATAGTTTGCATGTTCTCTCGGTGTCACCATGGGGTTTCCTCTGGGTACTCTGGTTGCCCACCCAGTTCAAAAACATGCTGAGGTTAATTGGAGTTATCAAATTGCCGTAGGGGTGAATGTTTGCTGCGATGGGGTTGGTGCCCCATCCAGCCTCGTGCCCATAGGATCTAGACCCCACATGACCCTGAAAGTGGTTTCGTAAAATTAATGGATGACTACTAGTGCAAAGCATTTTATAATTGAGAAAAAAAAAACATTTAAATATTTTAATGTGAGATGAACATTAAAAGTCATAGCCTTTCAACATTTTTTTTTTTTGTAATTTTTTTATGAGCTGAAATAAATCAAGCCCTGATGGTTTTAACAGTGAGAGGTTCCAAGAGTTACTGACCGTAAGTATACGGATCGATTTATGATCCAAGCAATGCAGATGTATTTCCACTGGGATGGTGTTAGTCTGTTACCTTTCTTTGATGTCTTTGAGATGATGT
The DNA here is from genome assembly GCA_019775955.2 of Pollimyrus isidori. Classification (NCBI taxonomy): domain Eukaryota; kingdom Metazoa; phylum Chordata; class Actinopteri; order Osteoglossiformes; family Mormyridae; genus Pollimyrus; species Pollimyrus isidori. Next base: position 306,100 of record JABFDZ020000115.1, read on the forward strand.
GTGGCTTTCTGAGAAGCAGAACATGCCCCCCTTAGTGTATCTGCACTAAATAGAGAGTTTTTCATTCTTCAGTGTCCTCCAGGTGATGCCTATGTACTGGTGCTTGGCCTGCAAATATCCATGAGGGGAATCCTGGTACCATAGCCACGGTGCTTGATGGTGGCAGAGGTGTCTTGGTCTGCAGCCACAAGAGGGTGCCACACGGAACTTAATTTAGTTGGCGGGGGGAAATTAGACTTTGAAAGCCATGGTGTTTGGGGATTTACAACTAGGGCCAATAAAATAAGCGGTGGGAAGTGAGTTGCCGCAGTGGGTGACTGGGTAAACTTCCCTTAGGAAACTAGTCAGACATAGGGAAGGGCGAAAAAGCCAGGCTGATGCCATTTCTGCAATGTGCCAGCTGTTCATACAGTTGTTTAGTCTGTTTTATAACGTTAATGCCCTACTGGGGCAACAAAGCTTAGCCTCCCTGAATAGACATGAGTACCAACAGCAGACTACAACCCAAACAATGCTACTTGTTTTCTCTCCACTAGAAGTTAGGGCTGCGATTGCGATTTCCTCATGATTAAATGCTGCATGTGCAATAATCGACGGGGCTTTAGATGGTAGGCAAAAACATTTGTCCAGATGCCAGCTTTTCCGTACTATACACCCTCAATTTAGTAGGCAGATTAGTAGTATGCGTAGAATATTAATGAGCCATATTATGAGGCCCAAGTAATATGTGTATATGCGCCATATTCTTATGCTCCGGTTAATTACGGAAGCGATGCTCACTGAAGTGGTGGTGAAGAAGGGGGCAGCTCAACGGGCACATCTTTTGAAAGAGGAGATGTCGTGGAAAAACAAGGTAAAAAGAGATTTGTGGTGTGGTGGTACTTCTTGCAGTTTAAAGTCCTGCATGTTTGAAATGGTAAATAAATGGACTGCATTTATATAGCGCTTTTCTACTCCTCCGAATACTCAAAGCGCTTTACAATTTATGCCTCACATTCACCCACCCATCACACACCAGTGGCAGAGGCTTCCATGCAAGGCACCAACCTGCACACCGGGAGCAATTTGGGGTTCAGTGTCTTGCTCAAGGACACTTTGATGGGGTGAGGAGAAAGCAGGGTTTGAACCGGCAACCCTCTGGTTGCCGAACGGTTGTACTGCCCTCTGCACCACCATCTTTCCCTGTTTATTAAACGGAAAGATATCCCGAATGCATACAAAATGCTAGTATTTTAGCTGCACTACTAATCTGCTTACTCAATTGTGGGCGTAAGTAAATGTTCGCATAGCGCCGAAAAGCCGGCGTCTGCCGAAATGTTTCACTCATCATCTGATGCCCTGGTGATTATTGTGCATGTGGTGAATAATCGTGAACGTATTGCAATGTGATATAGTGCAGCCTGACTAGAGTTCCAGTACTCCAACCACGGCCCTCCCCACCTCAAGTCAACTGAAGCTTACTCGTTCAGACAGTGGGTCACGGATGTGACATCTCGTCCCTGTTCTCCCTGGGGCACGATGCCCACAAACCTAGCCACTAATTCATGGTTTTGATTCACTTCTGGACTGACTACAAGTGCTCTGGAGACTGGAAGATGGATGGAACATGACACTTGTCTCAGTGTAATAACAGATGTACTTTGTGACAGCAAATGTGTTTGTCGGTATTCTTGGCTTTTAATCTGGGTGTAGCTGGATGTCATGTTAGATATTGTGTGCTTGGGGACGGCGATAGCTGTAGGGACTGAGATGATAAAAGCTGTCCCATGGGACACAGGTGACACGGGCTGCGTCACTCTCCGGTCAGCTGGCGTTGCCTTCACCTCGGGCAGCGCTCTGAGTCATGGTAAGCTGCTGTGCCGCTGACAGGGGAACAGATATCTCTTCTGTTGCTGCGATGAGAGCATCAGGGTGCAGCTCAAGAGCAATCTCTGCCTAGTAAATGGAGTGAGAACAACAGCCACGATTGGGATCGGGCCGTGCTCCTGACAGGTCATGTGATCGAGCAGAATCCCCAAGCCTCTGTCGCGTGGTCTTGATCTATTCTGTGTGTCAGTCAGCTGTGACGCAAAGCCGGAGGGGGGACAGAATCCCACCCGGCAGCTTCTGGGAAAGTCCTACTGGCCTGAGTCGCACCTTTGGCATTTTCCAATCAGCGCATGTCACACTGACTGTCGCTCATATCTCAGCTGAGGGGCGGGCCGTGAACCACGCTGCCAAGATCTAAGCAGATGAAACACCACATCCCTCCCATACACCCTCCCTTACACCTCCAAGCAATGAGTAAAAACACAGTAGGAAAAGTATTAAGAAAAGCATTACTGTTATAAAAAAATAATGTATATCACTTTGGCTAAAAGTATTTACTAAATAAGTAAAACAAAATTGTTATAAACAGCAATAATGATGATGATGGCCTTATTGAACATATCACACTTCAAATTATGTTCTCTTTCTGCTAGTCACGCCCAGGGAAAAATAAACAGCAAATGTAAATCTCAATTATTCCCTGTCAAAGTTGAAATTATCTACGGCAGGTCTTGACTGATGTATGTAATCTGTTCCACAAACAATCACGTAAGTCAAATTTACCTCACACCATTCAAGGCACCATATAGGACATAAAACACACAAGCTAAAAATTTATTAGCAATGTATACTAAAGAGCATGCACTAAATAACTGAAGACAAAAAATATAAATATATTTATAGCACGACTTTTGTATTAGCATTCCTGTGAAGTCTATGTATAGTACTGTACAAAAGTACAGTATTAGGCAGCCAAAGAAAATGAACTTTAAATGTTCTTCATGTTGGTGTAATACTGTTACTGTATCTTTCGAGGTGTGTCAGCTTGGCCTCTTCCAAACATATTTGCAGCGACCGTCCAACACACCAGTGTACTTCTTGGCTCGACCATTAGCACACCTCATACAGCTAATCAATATGTCATTGACTTTTTTTGACTAATTAAATTAATTGATCAAGTGAGCTGGTGCTGAGATTTAACAAAATGGCTAAGATGCCCCTGAGGAGAGGTTTGGGAACTGAAACTGTATTCATCTACCCATCCAAGTAGATGATGGCAACTTTCAGGACAACAGAAGAAATTCTTACTAAATTTTATCGTGTTACTCTTAATTTTTATATATTACAGTGCTACATTGCATTTATTGTTCTGTGCATAAGTGCACTTACTACCTGTATAAATAGCTGTAAGCATTTCTTTTGACTTTCGCAGAGCACTGTATCTCAGATATTTTTTTTTGTATCAGTCAGAATTACGTATGTTGGTTTTACGTAAATTGAGAGCCGCATGTATTCTCATGCCCTTATTTCCAAATAAAGCCACGTAGTGAATGTTTTGGTTTTATTTAACTGAGTGTAAGGTAATACCGGAGAGGTAAGAGAGAGGTGTTTGAAACCAGCCCCTGTTATTCTGATAAACTTTACAAAGGCAGCCTCTTGCAGCTCCTTTAAACTTCAGTGAGATGACGGTTGCTTAGCGACCCCGAAGCCAGGCTCACTTGATGTGTCCCTCATTAGTGCGGCGTGACAGAGCCACGGAATGACTTTTGGGACGCGAACGCGGCCCGCTCTTCACCTTGTCATGACACCGATAAGTCTTCATCAAACAGCGGACTCAGCCGGGAGGCCAGAGATGAGATGCCTTCTCGCCTTATTAAACTCTGCATTTGCCATTTCAGGATGTAAGTGCTCTTACAGCATGCGATCTCTGTAAAGGGTGTATGTGTGTGTACTTATGGAAGTAGGAGTGACTGGGGCTATTGAAAAACAGGCCAAATCCATTTATGCTCTTATGTATTATGGTGTATGGTGAAAACAAAATCTTTTAGTAACTAACAGCCCTGTATTAATACATTAGTAGAAATATGACCCCCCCCAACTGGTCTCTTTACGTTAGTGAACGTGTAGCTCAGAGGGCTAAGCCTCTGTTCTTGTGATCGGAAGGTTGCTGGTTCAAGCCCACCCTTGGTATGTGAGGGTCCTTGAGGAAGGCCCTTAACTCCTGGGTGTCGCTATGGGTGGCGTCCCTTGGCTGCCCAGCTTGCTCTCACCTGGGAGGACGATGGCAAAATTGGAGACGAAAAGAGAATTTCAATAGTGTCATTGTTACATGCTCAACAACATTGCAGTATTTTCCTGCCTTTCCTTATTGTACTGCGGATGACATCAGCGCGAACAATCATTACCTCTGAATTTCAAACCCCACAGAGGGGTGGGATTATTTAACACTGTCAGTCGCTGACGGGTTTAGCCCACTTTCCCGTTAAGTTCTCAGCGAGTTTAATCAGGGCGATTCCAGCCCCGTCATCACTTTCAAAGGCTCCTCTTTGTCACTGACCAGAGTGTGGTGAAGATGCGTCGCTGGCGTCTATTGGCACCCAGGCCGGATCCAGCCCGCAGCTGGGAAAACAGCACTCATGCCCTGCGGATGGATAATCAGGGCTTCGAAGGTGTGCTACGTCCCACAGCTAAACATCGTCAGGAAGACCGCCCGCCGCCACCATGAGAGACCCCTTCAGCAGCAGTCAGCGTTAGAAGTAATTGTCATTGTTTCAATTTTACACCTCCGGGTATTATGTATACTGAAAACAACCTGCTCTCCACCAATTAAAGTCACAGAACAACGGAGACGTAGCCGTACATGAGCATCTTTTGAAGGCTGCACGGCTAACAGGAAACGCCACATAGCCAGCTTCTCAAAGCAAGCAGTCAGCCCAGTAACTGAACAGGAACTATATGAATAATTAAAAGGGAATAAATTACAGGGTTGTTATCCCCGGATGCTGCCCTGCCTAAACACACCTAAAGTGATCACACATGCTTTTATGACATCCTCTATTGACTGCGGCCTTAACATTAAAAACTCAACGGCCCAATTCCAGCCAGCAATGGCTGTCTCTATGCAAAGAGTGTAGGTTCCTCCCGTCCAGCTCTTATCAAAGGTACACAACCTGCTCTCAATCCCAAGGTTCCAGAGTATCGTTTGCTCTGCAAATTGGTTTGTGGGTCCAAGTAAGTAGCTTAGAATGAGGGTAGCATGCTGGTGCTCTTTCCTGATATGAGCCTGCCTCTGTTGTCGAATGACTGGAGTGAAAGAGAGAATTAACACAGAAATCTCCACTTATGTGCCCCGGTTGAGGTTCTGAACCAGTCTGGACTCGCCAGCAGTCTGTCTGCACGTAAGATGGATGGCTCATTTAAAAAAAAAAAAAAAAACCAAGGCTGACCCCTGTTCATGGCTATGAGCTACTCTGTACTCTCGTATCTCCTGAACCAGCTGCTAAGATGTCTATGTGCGTCTATCGTTAAATTAGCACCGCGCCATCCACCAGCATGTGTGCATGTGTGTTTTTGGCCTCACGCATTTTAATTCTTCTGCTCATCCTAGTGCGGTGACTGTCTATCGAAGGCAGCGACGAGGGCAGAGATCGTCTTCCTCCATGCGCCCATGTCCAGCTGACAGCCAGGCGAGGCCGTGGCGACAGGGTGGAAGTTACAGGGTTTGTTTGTAAATCCAGGGAACCGACGTTTCAAGAAGCCATGGAACCCCTGATCTTGTCCAGCTGATGACCCCTTCTGGGCACGGAACACCTGCTCGTGACCAGCTGGTGATCTGAAATGTTTACAGAACTCCTGATCACGAGCAGCCGGTGACCAGAAACGATTATAGAACCTCTGACCGTGAGCATCTGGTGACTGGAAGTGGTGGCGGAACTTCTCTGGCCTCGCTTCTGACTCAAACCGCGCCGTGCTTTTTATGTTCCAGCTTTGCATTTTAAACACCTGCTCTGTTGAAAATTTTGCACCCGCTGACCCCATTGGTTTATGGTCATGGTCACCCGACAGTGAGCAGCACGAACGTGACACGTCCGGGAAGATGCCAGAAATCACTGTGAATTGTCCTTGTCCTTGTGTGGAACGCAGTTCTACAAAGGAGACACTAGGGGGCCCCGCATCTCCCGTCCCTGACCACTCAAGCTGTTAATATCCAGCACGGTTAAATGACCTTACGCGTATTATCCGTAATATCAAAGGCAATTAAACGAATATTAACCTTGCCTTTTTTTTTATTGAGTTGTGTGTATTGGCAGTCTGATAAATCTATTGCTGCAAGGTGAAGACAATTATGGCAGGGGGGGTTGTGTGAAGGAAGATAATCAGAAACGGATTAGCTGCTGGGGGGGGGGGGGGGGGGGGGGGGCCGGGGGGGGGCGGGGGGCGGGGGGGGGGCGGACGGGGGGGGGGGGGGGGGGAGGGGGGGGGCGG
>JABFDZ020000115.1:316170-327147 GCA_019775955.2 Pollimyrus isidori
TATACTGAACTGGTAACCAGTGAAGTGACGCTAAAGCAGGTGTGATGTTCTCTTTTCTTAACGTGAGTTAAAAGCCTCGCAGCAGAGTTCTGAGCTTCCTGAAGACGGTGAAGCTGCTTCTTACTCAAACACGTAAAAAGACTATTACAACTAGTAAGTAGGACTACGTCAGCGCCATTGCAGTCTGGGTGTGGCTCGCACACTTTACAATGGAAAAGTGTCAGTTCAAAAGTATCGGTTGGGTACGTCTTATTATGCCTAATCCCAGATGGCACAGTGACTCTGTGGGCTGCACTGTTGATTTTCACCACTAGGGGTCGGGGTTTGAATCCCACCTCTGCTCTATGTGTAGTGTTTGCATATTCTCCCCATACACGTTGTGTGGCTCCAAAAGCAAGCAGTGGGGATGATTTGGAGTCTCTAATTTGCCAGTAAGGTGCGACTGTGTCTATGGACATGTCATCCTATCCAGGGTGTAACCCAACCTTTCTGAAATAGGTTCCATGGCTGCTCTCTTTGAAAGATGGATAGATTAGGCTACTTGGTCCATTAACAAAAGACAATGACTTTTAACAATATGCCACTTTGTTGACCTGTATCTATAGGATTAAAACCCTCTATTAGACATTCTGTTACAACCCAATTTTCAGTTTAAGTTTATCGTAATACAGACTTTAACAGGGAGCACCGTGTGTAAAATGTCAGTCCTCTGAATGTAAGCATCTGTACACCGTGTTTTTCACAAGCATGAAGCCCAAGTAGTTGTGCAAGAATAAAACACATATGAGATAAAGAAGCTACACTCACAAGCCCTAATGCGTCGTTTTTCATCAGCCGACACAGGAAGGCACTGACACTTCGAAGTGCAATGAAGGCAATCTTTGGTACAAATCAAGTCCAGGCATCTAAGCAAAAGCCTAAGCTCCGGACTGTGAAATGCTCCTGATCTGCTTCCAACAAACCCTTGGGCTTCAGTCTTCGCCAGGCACAAAAGCGATCCCCAAAATAGGATACTCGTTCATTTCAAAAAGCGGTAGCACAAGATGAATCATCCGCACATCAGTTGCGCGAGCGGAGATATACAGCACGCGGCCGCCAGACTGCGCGCACGATATAAAGCGAATTTACAACAACCGACTGAGGGGCCTCGACCCTACACTCAGATCACCGGCAACACCGATCTCCAAACATGCAGCGCCATTTTTTTGATCTTTGTACTCTTGTAATTTAAGGAGCCCATCAATCTTCTAACCGCTTCATAGCGGTTTGGGTTGCAGGGGGCGGGAGTTAACGAGGCAAAGTGGTATTTCGTCCCAGGGTTCACCATAGATTTAGAAATGGCTCTGACAATATGAACCGGACTTATTTGTTCAAAACGGTTGATCGCATAGAAATCACACACCAATACTACACTTGATCTCAAAACTTAAAGTTTATCTTCAAATAATGCCTAACTGCAATAATGTGTATCATACATTTGCTGTACTCATCTATTCACAAGTATTTTATTGCACTTGCATCTAACAATGCAGCAAATACCAAAACTGCAACCATGGGGGCTAAACTATGTGCGACAAACATTTGTGAGCCGTAAAACTATGGTAGTTAAAAATGTTTAGAGTACACCAACTGGCAATATCTACATTTCATTGACCATATAAACTGCCTGTTCTCCATTCTGCTCCACCCTCACGAATGGACCGGTAACGCAGCGTCACTGAAAAGCTAATCTCATTCGATTTTGAGGAGAAGAGATACCCAATTCACTGTTTATAACAGGGGCGTGTTCCAAAATGCCATCTGACGCCTGGCATCCGGGCGGCATAAATTATGAAAATCCTTATTGATTACCTTAAAAGGTATATGGAATATACTGATTACAAATACCTTTAAGTGCTCAAGAGCTATGCTCAGAGTAATTTGCATTATGTAATCACGCTTGTCTATTTTAAGTAAGTATCGATCCACAAGCCTATAAAAAATAGGTAAGACCCAAGTTAGCAAATAAGAAAAACTGAAAAGTAAAAACCATAACAAAAGCCAACTTTTTTTCACCTCCCGTGGCCATAGTTTAGATACAAAAAAATATGTAATATAAAGTATACAACACAAATTATATTAATGTAATTAGCCTAATCGTCATTCAGTCTGGCAATAATTCTCAATAAATGTCATGTTTTCCTAAATCTTACATAAATATAACTCAGTCTTACACATTTTTCTCCTTCTAATCGAATAGTACACGAGAATATTTTATATACTGTATTGTTTATATATATTATATTTTCTCAGGCTTTGTGGGGGCATTCATTTGTGTTTCTGACTGCCTTGCATATTTCTGAAATTAAAACGTGACGGATGTTCCACAATCTTAAAGTTGAATTGACTTTACCTGAGAAAGAAAAGAATTAGAAGTTTGAATTCGCGACTTGCATGCAGAATCAATGGTTTAGCGCTGGTGCATAATTCGACAAGTTTAAATGCGCGTTTTATAAGTTATTTTACGAGCAGAGGGGCCCTTTTCTGCACCACGCAGTTTGCGCCGTATGTTACCTTAATGCAAATTAACCCTTTTATTTAGAGAATGGACAATTTTCCTGAAGTCGTTTGCAAGCGCCGATATACATGCTTATATAACAGCGTGGATGGGGGAGTGGAGGTCATGAGGATAATCGTTACCTTTAGGTTTGATTTCGGGAGTTGGTGCTGCAGAAAGAGCACGCTTTTCCTATCAATAATTAATCCAGTTCTGGAGCAGCGGGAAAGGGGGAGAGAGCGTGCGGCTCATGAGATCCTGGTTTTGAAGAGCGATCATCGGCGAATCATGTCACAACCTGACAGCACTTCGAGAAGAGCTGATGAGGAGGACAAAGGAGGATGAAGGAGGTAGAGGGAACGGGAGAGGTAGAGGAGGAATATAATGAAGTTGAGTGGGAAAGGACTGTGTACCATCGTCTCCAACAGCCTCCTCTTCATCTGTGCCATGAGCTCAGTTGCCGTCGGATTCAAATGCTTCTCGCTGGGCTCCAAAGTAAAAGTGCATTTCCACCTGGGTACGGCGGCCGGGGCTTTTTATTCGGGGATACTTGTCGGGCTGGGGCAGGTACTGCTCTGTTTCGCCCTGCTTTGTTGCAAAGGGAAGCCCGGGATTCGGAATTACTTCCTTGTGGGAATCCTGGTGTTCATGCTGGGAGTTCTTACTGCCTTCTCCGGTGCCGTGGTGGACGGCGACACCGTGTCGCTGGTGGATCGGAAATATTCCCACTATTGCCTGGAGTCGCTGGAATTAAATCCTATCTGCGCGCAATTGAAGGATTATCAGAGAGGTCTGGTTATATCAACTATTCTTAACACTTTGGAGTGTCTACTAGGTCTCCTGAACCTGGTGATCATTAAGAGGTATCAGGCGGCGCAGTTTTACAGAAGGAGGTTAACGCAACGGCAGAGCGTGGGGGGCATCCTTTTCAATGAGGAGCAAGACTTCACCGTGTCGGAAATACAGCCGGTTTCTTACATTAACTTGGGTGTATTTCACGTGTTCGACGAGGCGGGTGTGGAAGTACAATGTGGAGGTCACCCCTCAATCGAGCTCCCGGGGTACTCGCCCATGGATCCAGAACTAAACCAGTCCTATCCATTTTCTTACCCTCTTCCAAACGAACTACCGCCAGCATATGAAGACATTTTTCCCGGAGAAGCGAGTAACAAATAACCACTTTGAGAGAGAGAGCGAGAGAGAGAGAGAGAGAGAGAGAAAACTTTAGACATGGGATGTAAAACCTGCAGTGACAATCAATCCCCTCCAATCTGGACTAAGTCATGCTATAAAATTGTTGGGACAATTGTGTTACAAGATCTATTCTAGAACTCATTATTAATCATAACCAAAAAACAAAGCATATACATTTACATCACTTTTAAAGTGGTTTCTTTCCGCAACAATGTGTATTAGTTTACCAAAATCTGTCAACCAAACGATCTTATTTCAATGGGAAGGAAATAGATCAAGAAACCTAGTCACACGTGGTAAATACTGAAGCGGCATTGTGATCTGCTTTTACACTCTATTCACATTACATCTCATTCAAGGTTTGTTACTGTATGGTTTACCCTACATAGTGCATCCGTTTAAAATATGAATAAAATGTGTGCTACTCATTGATGTCACTAAAGCATATACCTGTAAATTCTGCAATAGCATATTAGATTGTCACATTTTTTTAATCATAGTAGGTAGGTCAGAATGTTTTATACTGCCCGTCATGCCCGTTTCAAAATGACAAAAAGAATGAGCAAAATTGCCTTCAGAACTTTTCAGCACTCAGAAAGTACAATTAAGTCACTTGAGTGATTTAAACAGAAGCACAAAGCGCTTGATTATTTAAAAATACGTTTTTGTTATAAACAAAAGTCGTGACGTTGATGTACGCAATGCAAATGAACGGGGCTCCCGTCTCAGATAAAAGCTACACCCCTTTTTCTGCACAATATAGCTGTATGGATTTTTGTATCGGTTCAGTATATCCGAGCTGGTTCTGTTCTGTTATCCAAGCCCCACTCCCAAGGTGATGGTGGCAGTATGGGGATTTATTTCATATTGGAAGCTACTTTCTCGCCAATATATTGCATTTGCAACTGTTTTCGGATTGACGTATAGCGACACTAATATCGAGGACTAATTAAGCTTTTGTTATTCAATTTAAGACGGAAAAAGGAGCAGGCAAAAGACTTTAAATACAGACATCTAGCGGGCGTGTATTGCATGGATGGTGAAATTATGTTGGAGCTTGATTTACATTTAACATCTGTGCACCATATTTACCTAAAATCTTAATTTAATTTTATTATGATTGTTCTGATGAACATATACGTATGTGCAACCAAACAGAAAAGCTATTTAGAGGTTAATTTGCATCGGGAAGCAGGCAGGCAGAAACAGGCAGGTTAAATCACCGAAAAGACTAATCGTAAATATGATTAAGCATGCTGCTATAGTTACAGAAGTATATATCATAACAATGGAGATTCCTTTGCAACACGTGCCTTGTCGTTATGGTACAGAGAGAACACTGGAAGTGTTTTACGTGTAGTTTAAACACATTTTTGATCTCCGGCTTAATAAAATAGCATCCTCACAGTACGGAGGGGAGGGAATAGGTGAGATGAACTGAATATTTTAATAAAAGACACCGCACTTATTAAAGGTTTTAAAAAGCAGTCACAAATGCTAAGGACCACAAGCGTACAAAAGATTCGAAAATCCTATAATGAGCACAAAAAGTGTGTGATTAAGTTTCCTGTTGTGGCATGAATCTGTGCTTTTTAGCACAAAGGGCCCGAGGTCTTCAAACGAAGTCAGGAACAACAATAAGCAAGGTTGCAACTTAAGTAGCAGAAGAGAATAAAAGCTTGATTTGTTCTTTTTAGAGACAGATTCCCCTCCGGTAATTTCACTGATGTATAATTTAGCTAATGCAATGTAATTCACTTTTTTTTCCTGTCTTCACCCACTGCTCTTTGCAATTACTGAAGTGACCAGAACGAAATTGTATTGGACTGTTTTAAATTTATTTTTAGAGGGATATTCCAGCAGCTTTTCAGAATGATAATTAAATTCTCTCTGAATCATAAGCTTGAGACTGACTTCCTGTGCATCTTACCAATCAGAATACTAGCATACCAGTTTTAAGCATTTCTTAGTCTAACTAGCTACGCCAAACTGCAGGGAGTAGATACACAAAGGAGACCTGAGTGTTACCTTATGACTGTAAAACATTATGGAGTACTATGAAGTCTACCTGCTCGCTAACGTGGATCTTCTGCATTATTTCTCTTGCATCCCACTGTTGATGAGAGATCTTCCTCGATGGAGGTGCACAAAACAGATATCTGGGGGATGAACGTCAGGCAAGATCCCAGTTTGGTTTGGTATTACTTTCAGGTAGGCTTTATTCTGGGGGGTGTAATTTCTTAAAATGCAGACCAAGCCCAGCATAGTCACACAGTGCAGGCAATGGGGGCTGAGCTCACGGGCTTCCAGCCTCACACAGGAGGTAATTCTCTTAAATCACCGATGTCACACGCGCCTGGGTGTTCGACGCTAACAGTACTGCAGTGCATTCCCACCAAAAACCAGCAGCTGAGCTGATCCTGCGTCTCTCAGGTTGTTGTTGTCCTGTGGGTTTTTAAAAAGGGAGATTTTCTCACTGGGTATTGTCTGGAAGGAAAACTGCAGCACAGACCACCAAGTGTCCCCATCTTCAAAAACTCATCTACAGGTCCTCCACTGTTTCCGAAGTGAAGAAGGAAAAGACGGCAATGAGAGTGATAAGCCCAACCTCATCCGGTTATTTTACAAACATATGAACAACGTGGTACATAAACTGGAATTACTTTATGTCTGTGAACTCACAAATTAATCAAATTGTTGATTCACAACTTCAGACATGTTACTCAGGGACTAGTCTTTTTTTTTTTTGCATTTTTTCATTATTCAGGGTATGGTTTGAGTTTAACTGTGTTCTTCATTTGTCCTGTTTCTATATTGCTACTTTACAGTGCTTTGGTACAGACAAAACACGACACACGTTTTGGACCTGACGTTTTAATTAAACCACTTCCATATGGTCAGGACAAAAGTACATCATTCTGATCAGATGAAAGCACAGAGCTCAGCATCTATCTGAGGCTGTGATGAAGCAAACAATTTTAATTATAAAAGATTAGAAAACTTCCCCCTGGGGATATGGGGTGGTTATTTGATGGAAGAACTGTTTGCTTGTTTCAGCTATTCATCTGTGATGAGCTTCCACTGCATGATCTTCACACCTTGAGTCCATGAATGGATCTCTTTTGTGGCTGCACACTTAAATCAAAAGATCGTCTGCTTGAAATATGAGATCACTTTGGTGTAAGCAGGGGAGGCCTGTAAGTTAAAGGTGGGGCTAGGCAGGACTGTTATTGGTGCAGATTTCATCTGGTTAAGTGCGTACCTAGTTGTTCACTAGTTAAAGTCCTCGAAGGGGCTTTGCTTGGGTATTATGCCTAAACCGTGGATGGTCAATTGTATCCGCAAAGGGCCAGTGTGTTTGCAGGTTTTTGGGGTAACCTGTAGGTCAGCTGTTCAAACCCAGGTGTGTGGACTCTTCAGCCAATCAGGTCTCTAATTAGTAATCTAATATGGAGTTACAGCGAAAAGCAACATACACACTGACGCTTTCTAGGTAAGATTGCCCGCCAGTAACCTAAACTGTCAGAGAATGGTGACACGGTGGTGCTGTGTGGGTGGCACAGTCATGTGTGTCCCTGCTCCGGGTTACTTGCTGCTTAGACCCCCAATCCTATATAAGACAAGCAGTAAATAAGATGAATAGCTGTGTTAGAGGCTGGCATGATGGCATGGTGGTGTGGTGGCCTTTGGGACCTGGGTTCACGTCCCCACACTAGCTTCATGGGTGTGGAGTTTGTGCCGCACAAAATGTTCTCCCAGTGTCATCATGGGGGTTCCTCAAGGTATCCCGGATTCCCTCTGCACTCCAAACTCATGCTGAGGTTAATCAGAATTACCAAATTGCCTTATGTATGAATGGTGCGTGAACGTGTCCTGTGATGGGTTGGTGCCCTATTTTGTTGTTTCCTGCATTGTGTGCATAGGGTCTAGACCCCCAATTACCCTGAAAAGGACAAGCAGCCGCAGAAAATGGATGAGCTTCAGCTGAGCGATGTAGTAGGATGGGACTCTGGTTATAACATGTAGCCAATATCCTGTAGCCAACAATCATATACGTTGCTGTGGGATGTTTATCATGAAAAAAAACATTTTGTTAGTAGCCTTGGAGAAGGGCATCTAACGCAGCCAAATGAATAACAATCATGAATAATTGATAGAAGTTACCTGTTCCTGACACGTGTTGAGGGATGAGTCTGCGTTAAACCAAGGCCCACAGAGATGCACCAGAGTGGAGTGTATTTATAATGCAATGGGTCCCCTGACCCGCTCCGGCTTAAAGCCCCACAGATGCAAATCGCACGTCTAAACCCATGCATTCGAAAGTAAATCTTGGCTCATTTGCAGTCCGGCAAAGAGCGGGGGGGATTTACGTGTCTCTTTACTTTGTCTCGCTTTGAGCTCATTGGTTTCCAGGGCAGATTTTTGGGTATTTTCTCACAATGGGCAACACAATGACCGGCAGACTTCGCATCTCAGATTGTGTGACTCTGTGTGTATGTGTGTTCGCGTGCACGCGATGAGGGTATAAACGTTAAAATGCAGAGGTTCCTTATAAGTTAATCTCCACAAATGCTGCTTTAGACCAGCTCTGGAAGTCTCTGTTATGGAGATTTCGGCAGTGGTGTGGGGATGGGAGAAATATTCACAATCTAATCCTATTGAGTGTCGTCAAACGAATGTGAGAAGAAATTTAATTCTAGGCAGAAGATACTAAGGTAGTGACCGCAATATTTCGGGCAGAGTGGTGGCTCCGGATCTGTGCCAGCAAATGGAAGGTTACTGGTTTGAATCCCGTGAAAACCAGGGGTGATTTTACTTCATTAGGTCCTTTAGCTGCAATTGTTTTATCCTGGATATTATGTTAATCTACATCCAGCCCTGCAAGCAGGTCCTTCAATTTACAAGGATATTTGGGGGTTGGTGGTAGGATCGGCACTCCAGCCACCAGGAAAAACCTTACGCTGGTCCATTCGATCATCCTTTAGGTGGTTTGTCATGTGGTGGGTGCAGCAATGCACTGTAATCAGCACATGCTCTTTACCTTAATATTCTCAGGTTTGTTGCATTTGTCAGTAATAGCGGAAAATACATATTGTCTTTCAGGATTCTCTGCTCCCAACCTCCTGTTTTACAACAATAACAGGTGTTGATTACCACCGAGAGATGAGGACACTGCGAAACCAGGCCTGCAGGAAATTAGTCTGAGAATGGGCCACCCTCTTGCAGTATTGCCCTCACCTGATTTATAGTACATCTCTCATATCTTCTGTCCTTCTCCAATGCTTTTGTGATGAGTGGAAATCTCGGGCGTTTATTGCTCTGCCTCGCATTTTACAATTTATTTCTTGTTGACTGTGCGTTTGCCGGCGCGGTCGGCTGTGTGCCGTGGGCTGCAGAGGGGCTGTGTCTCCTCAGACCCTCGTTCACACGGACAAAACGACTTTGCGAAACATTTCCTGCTGCTGTGTACAACTGAGACCTTGGGATATGTATGGCATACAATGGTGATTCTACCACTGGGTTTAAGGGATCTTGCTGAGCTGAATAAAAAATCAGCCACTTGTCACCAGTTGTTTCGGTAAGAAATAAACCAAAATGGCTGGCTCCTTTCGTACTTAAGCATTTTAGTTTTTCATGTTTGGGGGTTATTGGTTCTGCATCCCTGAGATGGAGTGGGGGGGATCATCAAGGGTTTCCTGTGCCTTGTGTCCCCTCTGTGTTAAATCTGTGGGCTCACTTTGGTCCTGCACTGGATAAGTAGTTAAAAGATACATGGTTAGTAAAGCTCTGAACGCGACTTGTCCCATGGCTCATCAACAGAGTCACGACGCAACATTTCAAAGTCATTATTCTGGCATATAAAGTGCAAGGACAGCAGAGTGATGTAACCACTAATAGAACTCAAATCCAGAGAGTTACAAAAAGATGCAAAAAAAAAAAAAACAAACAAAAACCCGACATGACTCTCGAGTGAAGTGCAGTTTGTGTTCGGTAGATGAAAATTCATTAGCAGAGGTGAGAGACACATGGGTCATTCTCATGGTCTGGGGATGCCAACCTGGTTTTGTATTTGCAACCAAAGGCACAGGAGAGATTTTGATACGGGGCGGGGGGGGAGGGGGAGTAGGGGCACAACTTAGTTTAGTTTAGTTTATTAGAGGGATGAATGAAGCCAAATTAAATACTGGAGGGAGTCACACATCCCCAATACCCCCAGTTGTATGCCCTTGCTCGTATTACCTTCAAACAATCTGCCTTTTTATCACCATACTTAGTAATTGTTTGAAATTGGCTGGCAGGAGCCAAAAATAGCAGATTAAAAATCAGAGCTAATTTGCCCTTTTTTCGATATTCCGTACCACCCCAGCACTGAGTTAGGTGTATTCTAATGAACAGGGGCGGGTCTCGTCATGATCAGCTTCTCAGAAGCAGAAGATAAACATTCTGCAAATATTTCGATGCATTACCTTGGGAAAATGGCAAACATGAGCTGCAGAAGATTTTAAATAAAAATTTCAGAGCGCTTCCTCTTTCAATTATTTGGAAACTAAGCCATTATTGCCCAAGGGAAACTTGGTTTCGTGAAGTCAGTTGACACAAGACAACCTGATTAAAAAAAATGGTAAATAACAAAAGCGTAATATGGGTGACTGCTCAATTAAATTTATCAGAGTAATACACAGGGATACACTGGTGCTTCCTTCAGCAAGAAGCTGTGGTATGTATGAACCTGCTCTATCCCACCTCTTCTTTGTTTTAATGCTTCTGTTATCTCTGGTGGAAGAATAAAACAGGATATGTAACTTCCTTGCTTAGAAATGTGGCAAGTAATGAGAACCACAGTCAGGGTCCATTAAAAAAAAATAATGCCAAGAGAAAGGGAATGCGAGTCAATGAAATGAGCCACGGATGTTTCAGATTGACAAAGACAGTATTGAAGACTATAGGACGTAATGTTCAGCTTCCAGATGTCTATTGTGTGGCATTTCTCTTGGTGAAATAGAATTGTTCCTGCTCCTCTGGTGTAACACAGAGGAAGCACTTTCTGCTACCTTAGCATGTGGTGCAATCAGGGCTGTAGCTAGAAATTCTGGCCCCTCTGACAAAATGTTACCTTGGGTCCTCTGCTTGGGTTGGTGATTTCAGGGTCCCTATAAAGTGCTGGGGCCTCTGAATCTGCCAGGGTATCCATGCCCCTACTGTGGCCCCTGTAAAGTGCTGGGGGCCCTGAATCTGGCAGAGTATCC
>JABFDZ020000115.1:327247-337825 GCA_019775955.2 Pollimyrus isidori
ATCACTGTGCCACTCACACATCACTGTGCCACCCACACATCACTGTGCCACTCACACATCACTGTGCCACCCACACAGCACCACCGTGTCACCCACACAGCACCACCGTGTCACCCACACATCACTGTGCCACCCACACAGCACTGTGCCACCCACACAGCACTGTGCCACCCACACATCACTGTGCCACCCACACAGCACTGTGCCACCCACACAGCGCCACCGTGCCACCATTCTCTGACAGTTTAGGTTACTGGTGGGTAAGTGTCTTGTTCTAGTTGATGTGTTCCTCTTACTTTTTTTGGATCTGCTCTCCCATGTCAGAAAGTGGAAGTTCTCAACGGTCTGTGGAAGTCATCTCTTCTTCAGAATCTGGACGACCGCTGCTTTTGTACCTCAGTTTTCCGTCCCAGAGGGTACGGAGGCCGCCTCATACTAAAGTGTTGATTTCATTTGCAGGAGATCTACATCAATCAGCATTAATTAGCTACATCAGTTAAATAATTTGAAGTGAAAAACACAGTCCAGGTATGTTCCTTATTTCATGAGTTTGTATTTGCACAATGGCCAAAGAAAATAATATCAGAAGTGTTCGTATGAAATGTAATAGTAATGTAATCGGCATCATTTTATGATACGTGTTGGTTGGTAATGCTGGACTTGTAGTTCAACGTGCTGTTCTCTTTCATTAACTATAGGTTTCACTTTTATAGAATGAATTTAGCCTGGAAATGGTGCCACTAATTAGGGTATTGCTGAGCTGCTATGCTATGGCAATTCTTAGTGGAGTCTTTTCTAAACTAATCTACAATTGAAAACAAAGTGATTTTTAAAGATGCTTAATATGATCTTTGGATTATAACTAGATGTGTTATTTCCTAGTGAATGTAAAATTGAGAGATAAAATACTCGAGTATTTTACTCGATTGTTTGTAAAAGTGCAAATGCAAACTTATTTTATGTGCATTTACACTGCTATGAAAACAGAATATAATGTATTTTAATCTTTATATGCTACCTCCATTTAATTTGCAGTATACGGGTGAAAATGTAAGGTATTTTCTTGTCATAGCAGAACAAATTCACTCACCCCCATTCACTCACATGACATTCACTCATCTGTCATTCACTCACACAACATTCATTCCGTCAGGTAGTTTGGCAACTCCGATTAGTCTCAGCATGTTTTGGGACTGTGTGGGGACACCGGAGTACCTGGAGGAAACCCCTCGACGACACGGGAAGAACATGCAAACTCCACACACATGGAACCTTGGAGGAGTAGTGATATCATACATTCCTTATTAAGAATGCATGGGCATATTTAAGAGTGATTTAGGAAAAATGACTCTATTTCTGAGCATTTTTAGGACTTTACTAAAGAGTAAAAAGTACTGCAAGTCTGTTTTGCCAGAGTATTCAGACTGTAACAAGTTTTGACATATTTAGACTGGGCCCTGCACGCTCTTCAATATGGAAAATGATATCAAGCTGAGTGGAGTCCCAATATGCTGGCTGCCTTCTGCTGGGCCCTTAGAAGGGATGGTCCTGAGGCCAAGTAAAGATGAAACTCATGCATTTGTACTTGACTTTGAGGATGAGTCACCTCCGCCATGCATTTATGCTGTAAACATTCGTAGAGCGTAAGGTTTAATTGCGTGTCCCTCAAAACCTTGCATGAAAGGCAAATTGTAATTAGAAATTTGAATTCAGCACAAACAAAACTGTAGGATTCACCTATTTTGATTTATGTAACAAAAAGAAAGTAAAAATTTGTTGACCAGTGTACACAGGAGCTTACATTGTGAGCTTAATGCACCTGAATAAAATGTGAGCACAGGATGAAGTGTTTCCCCAGTAACATTAATCATGAAAATACAGTTGCTCAAGCCTCTGCTTCCCAATCTGGCTTTTGGGGACCCCAAGACCTAACTGGGGGCTAGGAAGGAGCAGAAATGTGGACCATCTGGGGGTCCCTGAGGGGGCTAGAAGGGAGCAGAAATGTGGAACATCTGGGGGTCTCTGAGGAGAATAGGAGGGAGCAGAAATGTGGACCCTCTGTGGATCTCTAAGAGGGAAATGGAGGTAGCAGAAATGTGGGCCATCTGGGGGTCTCTGTGGGGGCGAAGAGGGAGCAGAAATGTCTCTGAGGACCGGATCAGGAAACTTTGGCTTAAGGCTTGCTTCTGGCTAGCAGTGATCAAGGTGATGCATTTCCTGGCAAGCAAGTTGATACGAGAACATGAATAAGGGCCCAAGCAACGTTGATGCGTGATCAGTCTTGTGTGTAGTAATTTAATATTTTCTGTTTGGTAGAGCAATTTTTAGATGAATGCTTTTGAAAAGAGACCACCAGACAGGCTTTTGTCCTCCAGTAATAGTGATGATCTAATTACATCGTCGGTACTAAAACAGCAGAACAAACTCTGGTAATTGGGCTTCTCTGTGTCTGCAACACAAACAGCCCCGGATTGCTTAATACCATCTATTCACATACTGCAGAATGTGCTTGATTAATTGCTTTGCCCATATATGCTCTTAGCCCCCAAATTGATTGTCCATGTGAGGAGAACGCTCTTGCTCTTTCTAGCTTGCCATTTAGGCTGGCTGACGTAACATCCTCCTCAGCTGTCTGGTGGGGGGGGCTTCCGTCAAGCACCCACATCCAAGCTGTGTCCTTGGCTGACTTGGTTTTTGTGCGACCAGAGTACGTGGCCGGGATTGGGGGTGGGGGAGACCACTGTGATGCGTTTATGCCAACAGGCCCATAGCCAGACATACTTTTCATGGGGTGTCTGGCACACCTACTGTTAGATTTCCCTAATTACGATTCCCCAGCTTGGGAGGGGGGATCCCTTTGGTAGATTTTGTCGGCCAGAGGGGTTGGTCCCCTTGATATATTTTGCTGACTGCAGGGAAACCCCTACTCTTACGAGCTGACTATGTCCCTGTTATCTAAATACCTGTTGCATATTCATTTTTCCAGGGTGTGCACGCAAAAGTTTGATTGCAGAAAACCAAATTCTAAATGGATAGCTTCTCCCAGATTGTCCCACCTCACCATGATCACAAAGTAGAAGCGTGATGAATACTTCAATGACCCATTCGTGTTGCCATACCCAGTATGAATGGAAGTCAAGCATTGCTTCAGCCTAACTTTATGAATTCCAGTTTGGCACAGAGGATTCTGGTCCAAGTCAATTATTAAAATGCCCTGAAAAGGGACATGGGGAAGCTTGGCGGGTAGGCAGATACAGGAGTCTGTAATCACAATTTGGATTCTGCTGCAAAGTCATATCAGGATTGAACATGGGGTGAAAGCCATTAGCTGAGGGATATGCCGTTTTTTTTTTATTCATGGCAGGGTAGACCTCAGGCCCCATTGCATTCTGGGAGGCTTTTTGTAGGAGTGCCGCATTAGGTTAATCACACATAACATTTCCTGCATCTGCTGACTCGCAGACCAGGCTGATCCACGCCCAGCTACTTTCATGGAAAATGGTCTGTTGGAAACTGAGAAGGATTGTGATTATGCATTAAATGGAAAATGGAATCAAAATCTGTAAAATGTATTACATATTACAGTAGTGAACAGAACACTGATTTCGCTAGTGTTGGTGA
This sequence comes from Pollimyrus isidori, assembly GCA_019775955.2. Lineage (NCBI taxonomy): Eukaryota > Metazoa > Chordata > Actinopteri > Osteoglossiformes > Mormyridae > Pollimyrus > Pollimyrus isidori. The sequence continues at coordinate 330,869 of JABFDZ020000115.1, forward strand.
GAGAATTCACAATAAAACTAATCTCTGACATGAGACTCATAACAGTTATTCATTTAATCAAAAACCTTGATGATTATATAATACATTACTAAGTAAGTTACAAGGACACTTGTCAAATCTTGCTCACCAGCACTGAAGGTATGCTATTAATTAGGTATTGATTAGAATGAATGAAATATGGGCCAAATGATGAAAGCTGTTTCTGCCATTAACCTAATCTAGTACATTCTAACATCCAATCCGAGCAGGAACACACTGCAGACCTTGAATGTGCATCAAAAATTGTGATACTTGTACATAGTTGCAAATTCCCCCTCTTGGGCTATAATAAAGCTCTAGGGTAAAATCCTGCAACATGAGCAAAAAGCAGAAATCGATAGTTCTAAAGGGCTTTCATCAAACACGTATCCATTTGTCCAAGCCAAGCCAAGCCTGGAAACTCTCCCAGAGGATGCAGAAGCCAGGCTTGGTCACAGTGTGGACCAGCATCACTGCTGAAGACCCAGTGGACCGCCGCCCTAACCAGAACATTTCACAGGATTATTTCCCAGGATATACACAAAGCGCATGCTATTCTACATACCCCTATCACCTTTTTATCTCCCTGGGGGTGGCCTGGAACCTGTTCCAGGTAGCTTAGGACAGTCCATCACAAGGCGCACACACAGCCAAATACTATGGGCAGTTCAAAGATGCCTGACATCCTAAATGCACAACTCACTGGAACTAGAGAACTTGGAAGAAACCCGCATGACGCAGGGATATCTCCATGCGCAAAGAGCAAAGGCACGATCGCAACACCAAGCACTGCAGCGGTGTTTCAAACGAAAGATTTTAGTAAGACACTGAAGCTATAATCAGTAGGTTGCTGGTTTAAATCGCTGTGTTGGGAGAGAAATTTCACTATAGGCATCTTGCTCCAAGGATTGGCTGATCCATCCATCCATACATCCATCCTTCTGGAACCAGTTGTTCTAATCGGGGTCCACAGCCTTTGGCATAAAGTAAGGAACAACCCAGGATGGGGTTCCAAACCATTGCATTGCACACTCACGCCTACTGGCCTTTCGGTATCTCCAATTAACCTCAGCATGTTCACAGATTGCGGGGGAAACTCCACCACAACATGCAAACTCCACACACCTGGAACCATGGTGGGGACTCAAACCCTGCTCCCACAGCACCACCATACTGCCCGGGGCTGACTGACTCTGCTTTCCCAAATGTATGTCGTTTTGATTAAACGTGTCTGTTAAATAAATGAAACTCAAACACGAGCTGACATTTCTGCCACCATGCCATATGTGTGTCTTTTGACCAAGCGAGATCTGTAATAGAAATCTGCCCTGCGGCTCCCTGTTCCATGCCAGAGCCTAAGGGCCCCGCTATGTCACTTTTTAATCCCTCTTATCAAGAATCCAGAAAAGACCTTAAGAACTACATATAGATATATTTGCAGGTAGGGACAGGGATATAAACATTTCTCGGTTGTTAAAAGGCTTAAATAAAGCGAAGAAACAAAGTCCACAAAGATTCGCAAGAATAACACACAGTTTTCCTGACTGGCCTATAGTGTCATCGCATGTGAAAACACCTGTGTGTCTTTGTGTGTGACGATGGTATTCTGGGGAAGTCTGTGCCCCCCAGCGACCCCCCCCCAGTACCAATAATAAGCACTAAATGCCAAGTACACCGCAAAACACTTTACTGATGCTCTGCTCTGATCAGGCTGCTTTTTTTAGCTGCTGCTGATGTCAGTGGCTCCCAGAGACGCGTCTCACGGTGGATGCTTTGTGGTTGCGGGCCAGTTTGCATCACCAGGGTGCCAGGCATGCGGGCAGCTTTGTTCCAGGGCTGGCCGAGACGGGCAAAATGGTTAGGGGGGGTGCGCAGGTATGGGTTTTTACAGTAAGTCACCAGTGTCTGTATGCTGCTCTGAAAGCCAACCGAAAAAGCTGAACAGGGAAAACAAGTACAATGTACAGTAGCAGCAGTGTGTGAATCAGTGGGTTCAGGTGTTGTGCTTACAATTACAGAGAACAACTCATGACAATCAAGTACCTTGAACCAGTTTGAAGGTTGTTGGTTCAAATCTCTGGGTCAGCAGGGTGGATCTACCTTTGGGCCCCTGAGCAAGGCCATTGGATAAAAGTATCTGATAATCAAAAAAAGAAATGTAAATGAACTCAGAGGGCTGATACCATTACTTTGTAGACACTGCAATCAAAATACTTAAGATTGGGTCCAAGCTCTTATTGTCTGTATTAATTTCATCAGATCCCCACCAGGAATTTAACGCAACATTTCAGCACTAGGCCTATATCAGTATGCCCGAGTTCGGCGTCCATATTAGTTTTTAAATACAGAAAAGCATTCTGCCGATTTCATCTCTGCATATTTCTCATCACATGTATTCAAAAAATATCATGAAATTCTCGTGGCTACAGGATGGTGAACCGCACAGGGCAAATCACAGTGCAATACAAGGCAAGACAGTGCGATACGAGAAATAAAAAGACACAATAAATAAATAAATAAATAAATAAATAACGAATAGCATGATATGGGGACGTCAACAAAGTGTTATGCATCCTTCTCCCACACACCTATTCAGTAGTGCTTCCCAGTACAATCTTCAGGGGCGCATGGACAGTTCCCATTTTCCCCCATTCTGATCTCCCTACCATGCAGTCCATGTTTTTGCTCCCTACTGGAGATAGGAGGGAGAAAAAATCTGGACTGTCTGTGGGTTCCCCAAGGACTGGATTGGGAAACACTGCAGTACAGGATCATAAGAATTCTGGGATTTATTCTGGGAGCCCAAGGAAGCGGAACACACTGAACTTGATGCCTGCTTACCACGGGGCTGTATGTGGGGGCACATAGAATGACACCAGGGAGGAAATCAAAGTACCAGGAGGAAACCCACGCAACACAGGAAGAACATGCCAACTGCACACGCAAGCAACGGGCGGGATTCAACCACCCTACCCTCCAACCCTGCAGGTGAAAGGAATCAGTGTAAACCAGCAAGCTACTGTTTACAAGGGAATGTGAAATACTGCAGTTACAAGAAGTAATAGATAGAGTAATTAATAAAATTTGACCATTCCATAAAGTCAAAGGTTGCATATAATAACTATATACATCTGACAACTGATCTATTTGCTTGCCAGTGTCCAGTTAATTACAACTAATTTACAATTCATGTCTTTGGCAGAAACTCTTATCCCACATGGCAAAATATAATAAACTCAGAGCATTAGTAATGGGTCTATTTAGCACTTGAGAGAGAGATTTTGTATGATAAAACGTGACCCGTGTATAATTAAGCGTATGATTAATCTTGACACCGATCAACATAGTATTTGCATAGAGATTCTTGGAAATAATGATAAATGTTAGGGAAAATAGATTTTTATAACCCGTCCATCCAAACAAGGAACACGGAGAAGTGGTACATGTGCGAACTGAGGAAGCAGGAACCAGAAGACATTTCTAACTGCACCCTGCTTGTCTAGTATTTTTAGCAGAGCGAATTCAGAATTTGAAGTTTTGGTGTTTTTAACGTGGGGGGAGACCACATGGTGGCCCACAGACTGCCAGGTGGGGAGCCCTTCCTGGGAAACGCGAGGTTCTGGCAGCTTGATCTCCCATGATCTGATGTCACCACTCCCTCCAGCGTGACAGCGTATTTGTTATTCAAATCGACGGCGTCAAACTTTCCGTCGCTAAACCCAGAAGGGGAAAGAAGAAAGAAAGAGAAAGCAGCTTCCATGGGGATGACGAACGCTGCTCTCGCTTAACTTGGTGTTTTCTTGCATTCTTTTGGAGATGAAATTGATTATGCTCATTTGTCCTCAGTGTAGGTGAGATTTTATGGAGGAGCTGTATGTACCGTTTAGAAAACAGGTCCATCTGTTGGACCCTAACGTTTCAGGTAACGCAATATCTATGAGACTTACTCTTGACCAGTGACATTGGTTGGTTGACCAATTGATACATTTTATTGCTTAAAATACATTTTATTGCTACAAGTGAGCATGTAACTTGTGCTGTTGTGCCTGTAATAAAATTTAAATTTTAAGTTGAATCAAAGCAAGGAGGCTCAACATTTTTATTATAAACCTATGAGCTATTTGATCAGGTTGCTTTCAAAATGACCAGCCATGTTTGTGTTAAAACATCGGGCCTGTGATTCCCAGGAATGAGAAATCATTCCTCCACAGCCCCATAGCAAAGGGTAGCATCTTTCATTTCATTACCGGGAAAATGATGGATGAAATGATAAAGCAATATAATTCATTTTCAGTGAACAACCCCAGCAGAACGAACACCTGAGACAGGGGGAGGCTGAGCGAGAAAGGGAGACCAAAAAAAGACAAAGAGAGCCTTAATAGGAGACGACTCATCAGCACAGCAAATCATTTTCTTATTTCTTAGTGCTTTTGCTTCACTGCATGACTGACAGACATGTAAAAAACCTCATAGATGGGACAGAATAACCAGCCACCGTCTTCCATTGATACATAATGTAAACACACCCCAGAGGAAAGAAGCTTCATGTTACGTAAGTGAACAGGAAACACATTCTGCAAGTGAAAAGAAAATGATTTAATTTGAAAATCATTTTTCTTCATTTGAAGTTGCTTCCAGTTAATCCCCTGCGTGCCAAGATCACAAGAAAAACTTTATGCAACAGGCGAATCAGAAAAAAAGCTTTTTTGTATTTATCAATGGAAGTGCTTAATGAAGTGGACAGGTGAGCAGGTATGCATACAGTTCTTTGCTACAATACAGAATATCAGACTGTACTCACAAATCAGCCATTAGCATGTAAATTTTTGCTCTGGAAACTGCAAGTCTGATGTAGCAGAGATGAGTCAAAGGCCAGAAGATCAAGACACATTCTGAATTCCATTTATTAGTAAACCAGTGAGTCTTTTTAGGTTGCAAAACCACCTGGGACTCGAAGAGTCCCGACAGATAATTAAATCACTAAGTGGAGCATGTCTCTGAGAATTCTTCATTGCACCACAGGACAGAAATGCCATGATAAGGCAATTAATTCCCCATAACGGTTAGCTAACTCATCTTCCCATGGCTCAGCAGAGAACCTGAGGGTCCTGGCGCTGAATGCCTGGCAGATATTTAATTACAGACCTCAAAGTTGTCCCTTAATTCCTGCCATGAAGAGTGTGCTTAAAACAATGCCATGCAGTGAAGAGCACTGTATAATCACTAGTCAATGCCAGAGGTTAACAATACAGGGTAATTCAGAAGTCTGGAATCGTCTGCATGGAAGTAACTGTTATGTAACCTTCATTGTTGTTGCTGGTGTGTGATAACTTGTAATGGTGTCTCTAATGGTTGAAAGATCTATTCACGCATCTACAAACACATCGATGACTTAGGCACACAAGAACAACATGGGATTGTACTTAACAGTGCTAACATGAATGTTCCCCTTATAACCAGAGCTATAAAACATCAATGTACCTCATTCCCTCGTGGACTTGGGGAGGGAGACTACTGACCCAGGGATCTGATGTCTGCTTCTTTGGCTCGGTGGACGCTGCGTTCCGGACAGAGACCTCCAGCCTGTCGTCAGGCGGCATGTTTTGAATTCCGGTGGCAAACGGTGTCATGAATCCGGTGAATCTTTGCTGCCCAGCAAAGGGTGGGAGCACCTGCTATCTGCGACACCGGCTCTCTGCAAGAAATCTCCCACAGAAGGGAAATCCAGAGACTCCAAGAGGTGCAAATAACTATCTGCACTGATAAGTCACACACAACACCATGGGTACGGTTAAATGCATTATAGTCCTGAATCCCGAATATTAATCATACAGGATTAGTAGATAATGAGAATGAGAAATATATTTAGGTGTTCCTAGGCAACAGGACTATCGACATGACTAAGGTCTCCATTTTCACCTGTTCAGACCTTGTAGTTGGGCCTTTGTAAACTGGCCAATAAGGACTTCTGCTACTTCAAATCTGAAACGCTGCTTGAGAAGCCCTTCAGGAGCTCTTGATTATCTCTCGGTTGTGTACCTGACAGCTTCCAGTCTCAGACAAAGATGTCCTGGGGCACTGAGGGTCAGCAGGAGAACCAGCTCGTTACTTGTGCAGCTAAGGGTTCTGCTAATTTACCACCAGTACCACGGTAATGCCCATGTCAAGTTGCTTTCTTTCTGTGGTCTAGTAGGACACGGTTGTGACACTCAAGCTTTTACACCCTCACACTCACGCAAGCAATCTCATGGCAAATTTATATTATTCCATAATAAACTAAACTAAAATTAAAACTAAAATTAGCTACATCAAAAGTGCCAGAATAGTTTGAAAACCCTACAGACTATTTAAAAGGTGATAAAAGTTACCTAAATATAAATGTGTGAGCATGTGTGAGCTGACTGAAAATCACATGCCGGCCAGCTGACCAAAGTTGGCACCCCTGCTAGGAGCTGGTTTTGTTTTACTTTATTGTTTTATCTATACCTTAATTAGATAAATTAAAAGTTAAATAGGCTATATTAATATACTGGGCAGGGAGTAAAGGACTGGGGTCATATTGTGACTTAGGTAATTATGGGGCCAGCTCAGTGTTGTGTTTGCAAGATGTTTGCCCTTCTGGATGTTTGCGTCCAGTTGGACTTCGTCTGCGAGTGAATGTTAGTGGACTCACTCATGGTCCAGGTTTGTGACCTCAAGGAGCAACTGGCTCTCATCTAACATAACAATGAGGGAAAGGAGAGAGTTAACACGCCTTTTAGGGAGACTGTGTGTACGTCACAAGTGGGGAGGGGGGAGAATGATGAACAGGTAGGTCGAGAGAGCCGGGTGAATGTAGGTCGTAGACGTAGAAAAGGGCATACACAATTCACAGAGGCAGCATCACCTGAAGTGATGGTGTCTAACCACTTTAAGGTGCTTCCAGCTTTAGAGTTGGAA
>JABFDZ020000115.1:342972-360854 GCA_019775955.2 Pollimyrus isidori
ATACATTGTATGTGCCAGGAAATGAGTCATACTACAATGCAATTTTTACTTGAATGCCTTCTTCACAGACTGGATGATTAATCAAATAAAGCAACACTACAGTAACTAACAATAAATAAACCGCTAACTTACGTGTACTATTACAGCATTTATGTAATTATTTTACTGGGCAAATTAACTGAAAACCAGTCCTCACTGCTTCACGTGATATTTGGGAGAAATAGCAGATTACGCATCGGAACTGCCTGGGATACAAACGTCACGCGTGTAACTAAACTCCTCAGCCATGAAGGGCAAAGGTATGCCGTCATGGAGGCGGTTCCAGTTTGTGTAGCCAGGTGAGAGGTCACAATGCATCTACCCGTAATGCAATGCGTCAGGATCAGAATGCGTTGCTTTAAGCCAGCGCTGTAAGTAAGTCAAACGCACCCAATGACCAGACTGGGGACACAAACTGAAACGCAGACTTAATACAGAGGACTAGCGACAACAACCAGAAACAGCTGATCACATGGGGATCCCACGCGAGGTTAACAAGGGGGCATGGCACACAGAAGGAGCGGACGATCGGGGCAGGACAGGGGTAATATTGGAATAAGATCTTTATCGTTTTGGAAGCCATTAAAAAAAAATGCTAATCTTATTTTATCCTTTTCATTTTGTGTTTAAATGCTAAAAAAACATATTTATGTGTAATTTTAGTGGGGCGAGATCCAATTAATTGGTTTACCATTATTTCTTATGGGAAAAATTTGATCAGAACTTGAACTTTTTAGGATTCGGTCCGGAGTCCAGATTGGATTAATTTTGAGAACAGAGGTACCACTGTATATACACACACACAGATCCTTTTATATGCATGTGTGTGAGTGTTCGCGTTAGATTTATATTACATTCCGGGGGCCAAATGTCCCCCACAATGTGATAACAACCTGTCATTTTGACATTATGGCAACCATTTCTCTGGTCCCACAAAGATCTGTGAAAGTAATTAAAAAAAATAAAAATGCCTATTTGGTAACTTATGGATAAGGTCAGTATGTTCTATAGTTTTCCCTATAGAAATGAGAGTCCCCACAAAGATATAATTACAAACCTGAGTGTATGTGTGCATAATTCTATCTTTGGTCCTTTGTCTGTTTTGTCTGGTTGATCTAACCTGATCCTCACCACATTCTTCTCTTTTTTTCATGCCCTCTGTATGTCTGAACATATCTTAAAGCAAAGTTTTACATTACTAGAATGCTGATACGTTTCTTACCGGGATGTTTTCCACAGCACTTGGTTCCAGATAATGTCCCCGAAGAGAGCTTCCCTTGCACAGGTACAACTTTGTAGTCAGATGTGATTTATTTCAGAGGCAGGCAGCTGTCTGGTCTATCAGCATGCTGTCCTCAAATGCGAAATGCAGCTCCTGCTTCAGACCACCCTCACTTGGGGCTCATCGTGGATGTTCCTGGAAAAGCACACCTGTTTTCCTGTCTGACCCTTTCAGGAAGGTCACATCTGCATCGGCATGCCGTTTTCTCTGAGCTTAGTGGAAAATCACAACCTCACTCGCTCACTTAAAAAAAAAAGGGACCTTCTTTTGTAGGAATTATTTTAAATGCAGCCATAATTCTGAACCAAAAAACAAAAGAAAGTCAGACTGAAGATGGGGCTCAGCGGGAATGAAAAAGGCGGCCTAACCCTAACCAGTGTGGCACTTCAGCTTAGGCTAAAATAAGGAGCAGCTCACAGTAGCTGTGTGAAAATGCTACAAAAAAATCCGGCCTCAAAATATATTGAAATGGATTAGATCAAACTACGGTTCCTGCTCAGATAAAAAATTAATGCCTAATGTAAGATAAAAACTGTCATTCTCAAAATCCGACACACTCCCTGCTTGCACATCTCTTTATGCGTAATATCTTAGACAAGAAAATTCTTATGCTAATCAAAGATTAGCTTTACATTTGATCTTCAGAAAAATGGCAGACATTCATGAATGTGACTATAACATTAACTGTACTATGCTATACTATGCACTACACACACACACAGGTTTGTAATTATATCTTAAGGACTCTCCATTCATTTCTATGGGGAACACTCTAGTCCCAACCCTAACCTTAGCCACAAGTAACCAAACAGAATATGGGACTTTAAAATTTTTGTGGGGACCTGTAAAATAATCTGCACTACGTCAAAATAACAGGCTCCTATTACACTGTGGGGAACATAAAGCGTTTATCAAATCTGGATGGTTGGGTAGGTCAGTTCCGGACATAATAACAGGTTTTCTTGCTCCTAGGACAACAAGGAACTTGCTTGTTGAATCAAAAGGCTGATCTGGGAGGGAGGTCCAAGCTCAACTGCCACTTGATAGCTGAGCACCCCAGTGAGGAGGTGCAGGTAGCAGGAAGCAAAGACAACCAGGATTACTGGGTTTGCTGGGAAAACCCTCAGCGGGTTTTGTCTTGAACCAATAAGATACGGAATTCTCAGAATCGCAATTGGTGGAAACGACAACAAAATGGTGGTGATTCGTTAAAAAAAACAAACAAAAAACACCTCAAACTTCTGGCAGAAAAAGAAAGAGAAAATGCTTATGGTCGATCTCCTGCCCCTGTGAATCCATTCACACTCTCACAGCATGTGAGATTTGGAGAGAGATGTGGAAATGGTGCTGAGTTGGTGGGCGGGACTCGCAACAGCACTGAGAATCAGTGTGAAATGTGACATCGGAGTGTTACTCGACAAGGCTGGTAAAGCCCACCTCGGATCCATCAATCCCTCAGCGCCACCGGGACATGCTACCCAAACTGTCACGATTCTGGTCCCACATGTCGTCGACATGAACACCACACACACAAGCTGTGATTAAGTAGCACAAATAAGTATCTCGGCAGATGGAAGCTAATTTGTAGAGACCAGGTGTTGCCTGTCAGCTGGTAAGAAGAAATTTGATTCATGTACACGGATATGAGGGAGATATGTTATTTCTGTCTGCCCCAAATCTCACATTGAGGTCATTATCATCAGGCCCACTGTTGGGGAGGGATACCAGGGGAATTTGTCCCAGTCGGGGTCCAGGTGGGAAGGGCTATATGTCACGAGGGCCCGGATGAAGTCATTTTGGCCCTGGCCCAAGAATTCTGCGTGGCAGGTCTGATTATCCTGTCTCAATGAGTTTTACTATCCCTGTCCCGATCTGGTCATCCTCACTGGTAGGCACTCTTCATCTAGCTGGATCCTGCACTGCGTGCATGCAGCCACAATTTTAGAGCCACGACTATCTATAGGGGTCATGTTTGAACTAGGATATTTTGCCAAGTTGGGGGAGGGGAGATGGTAGAGTGTACAATTGTGATGAATTTTGCCTGGTGATAGTTTTTGCTGACTAGGGAGCTGACCTGCACTTTGGCAATGCGAGGCCTTCAGTGAACTAAGCTAATGGTCATTGACAGCAAAGCAGCCATACGTCAGAGCTGAACAGGGGCCAGAACATAAGGGGGGTCGGGCTGCCATCCACCTCTGTGTCACAGATCATCGTGGAGAACATTTCTGCACAGAAGATGAAATGGAACAGGGGAAGACAAAACAGGAACACTGTGAGTAGTATCATTTGTCCTCTCCCACTGCCGTAAATCCTGGATGACACTGCCTTCAGTTTCGGGAAAACAGAATCAAAGTAGTGTACGTGATGTACTATCCCCCCCCACCTTCTCAGAGTGGTACATCCGCTAATAATCTCCGTTGAAACGTGTTACGTGCTGTACAGCGCCCCCCGGAGCACGCCTCCGCTGACACGCTGTGCGCCGGGCACGTGTGGGACCAGATGTTGTTTATGGGATCCGGCTCCTTTTGAAGTCAAAACTTTGCTGCCGCTCTTCCTGCCTTCGGCCCCCAGAGGGCCTCGTCAGCCCCGGGCGCCTCTGCCTTCTAAGCAGCGGGTTATTAGCCACTGCTGACGGAGAAAAGGACATGAGATGTGCGCCATGGGAGCGGACGCTGAGCTGGTGTCACTCTGGTTATGGGAATGGTGCTTGCTGGTTCAGATCTGAAGGGTAGTTCTGTCATAGGCTAGAAAAATATTGGGCTGTATAAGTAGATTAGTAAACACAGGGCCACTGATAGACATTTTGGGCCCCAGGACAACAGGTTATATTGGACCTTCTCTCCAGAGCAACCAAACGTTCACTCAGGGGTCCTAACCTTCCCGTCTTTAACACACCACTGGACAAGCAGGTTGGGACAGTGTGTGGCTCAGGGTATTAGGCTACTGTGTCAACGATCAGAAGGTTGTTGGTTTAATTCCCAAGGTCAGTAACATGAGAGTGCTTTTTCAAAAAGCAACCCACTTTGGGTAAAAGCATATGCTACATAAATGTACCTAATTCCACACAAAATTCAATTGCAAATTTATGAGCATTTTTATGACCTACTGTAAAGTCAGGCTTCCTCATGTTACAGGACTGGGAACTGAAACTCACTCAGTCCTCGTGTAATCCGATGAAAAGCATTTGTTACATTTTTAATATTACTTTTAAAGTTACTCAGAGAAAATCTTTCAAAAACATACCCCATGGACGGAGTTTTGGAAGCTTGCTCTTCAGTTATAAGCAAATGTCTGCTCTTACAATCAGTAACATTGCTGCAAGATTGCAGAGATGTTATGATGGTGCCTCCATAGAAACAACACGTCAGCTGATAAAACAGCGTCATCCGTCGCCTTCTCAGAAGAGCTCCTCTAATGCCTCTTCTCTCAACCCCGCCCCTTTAATCTCGCCAGCCAGCCTCGCCAGCGCATGCCTACCGGGCCACTCGGCCTTTATGTCCTCCTCTGCTTCTCGCTTCATAAAGGCTTCCACTTCAAAGCCATGTTTACACCTTCTGAGTCGTCTATTCAGATGCCTGCTCTTCTGTCCCAGCTCCAGAATACAGACCATCCTCTGCCTGCCAATCTACATCCTCACCGTCCAATTCTCTGGCTACTTTTTCATACATTTTTCTCTCCCTTCTATGATCTTCCCTCCACTTTGTCATGTATCTGTTCTTCATTTTCCTTTCTGTTTTGTTTTTTTTATAAAGTCTTGAATCTCTCCTTTTTGGGACCAGTCTCGTCTTTTTGAGTTCCATTTTCTCCTGTCTCCATTCATATTTTATCAATTTATCATATTGATTTATTGGCCTTGCCTTCTGCACATTTTCTCGGTTGCTCTAAGGCCTCTGGATGTCCTCTTTTCACATGGCTGAATGAGACACAGAAGTGTAAACGGCTCACATGGAAGCATTATCACCTGTGCTGATGCGTACCCAAGCATGGCTACCACCTGTGTCAGACGTAGAGACTCCATTATCCAGCATTTCTATTGGTGAACAACAAATTTGTTTCATTATTTACATCCACCCATCTATTTGCCACACACACTTATATACATTCCTGTGCAGGGTCATGGGGGTCTGCAGCCTTGTCCTGGAAGCTGTGGGCACAAGGTAAGGAATATAACTGTTCAGAGCTATGCACAAAATGGGGGGGGGGATGGAATCCTCAAAGGAAACCCCTGGGCAGCGCAAGGAGAACATACAAACACACGTAGAACCGGGGTGGAGATAAGAACGTGTTATGTTGCGATAACAGATGAAATCAGGTAAAACTTTAGCTATTTCACCCATTTAATGAGCAGTTCCGCTAACTACGCTCATTGACAATACTTGCAAAAAACGTAACCGGGGAACTTGGAGGGAGCAAAAATGTGCCAGATTGGGAAACCAACGCTCTAGTACAGGGGCGGCCAACCTTATCCGCAAACAGCCGCTGTGTATGCGGGGTTTCGCTGCAACTCCCTACTTAGATTAATAATTAGAGGAGTGATTGGCTGAAGAGTCCTCACACCTGGGTTTGAACAGCTGACCTAAAGGTCACCCCAAAAACCTGCATACACTGCGGCTCTTAAGGTTGGCCACCCCAGGTCTAGTGGATAAGCAGTTATGAAAAATAGTCAGTTATAAAGTAACCTAATTCTGCTTCATTTCTTTAGTATAATAATTGTAATGTCACAGCATACACTGTAATTACTTTGTGCTTACTACTAAATGCTATTTATGCTTATAAATATAAATATGATGTACGGGGATTATTAAGGGGTTGGATGCATGGATGAATAAGAGACAAATTGTTACAAGTCATATGAAACATTCAAGACATAAACTTTCAAAGGGCTATTACTGGAAAGAATTTACAATCCAGCATAGCTGGGAAAAATGAGAAGCTGTACAGAAGCCAACCAACCTGAAATAATCCATAACAAGTAATACAAATATATGGGGGAAACGAACAACCGCTTTTTCCCATGGTGTTAGTGAAAGGAATGTTATTTTTTGTAGCTGTTTTTATAATGCGTCCTGTTTTTGGCCAACAGATGAGTCAAGAATGAACAGTTCTGAATGGAGATGCCGTTACAGTCGACATTTTGTCCAACGGGACCAGTCACTCTGCTGCTTCTGACATCTCAGCTTGTAAATGCTCCTCAGTGGAAGTCAGAATTTCATTTTAAACCATTACATATTCCTTGTATAACTCTTCCCACTCATTAATCTTGAATTATTAATCAAACCTCTCACTCCCAACCTTTCCTTGCTTTCATTTATGCATTGCTTTCGGTCTCACTTCCTTTAGGGAAAAAATAATTATACAAGGACACGGGCAACCCGAAATCAAATCAAGATACACGTGAGATAATCAGCGGTGCCCTGCTTTCCCTAATCAGCGACTACTTCTACATCTTAAAACCCTTATCGATAAGGAAACCCGTGTTGCCATATCTCCCGCTGGATTTTCTCTGGGTGTAATTGTCATTGTAAACGTTGTTTAGCTTGATAAGACTGTTGTGATGTCACAGCTGGATGTGATATCATGCCTGGCAAACATTGTTTAATGACAAACATAATAAAACCGGCACCCATACATTAAAAGCATATGTGCACCATAGTATCTTAAATCACTTTTATTTTTATTTATTCATAGATTAAACTGACAATGTAAAACTTTCTAACAAGTTTTATATCTGCAATACATTATAAATTTTTCTGGCCTACACAAAACTGTTCAGTGATACATCAGTTTTTGTTAAGAAACAGTTCTCAAACAACATGGTAGCAATTCAGAAGTATGGCTTATTTCAGCTGAAGATATGTTTTGATCTTTTATCCTGTCAGCGCTGGTTCTGTCTTCTTTGTTGGTGGTTATTAGGGCAAATTGATCACTGCGATGTTAACAGTTCACCAAGCCAAAATAAACCTTGCATAGTGTTTGTTTGGTGACTAGAGGCATCACACCTGCAAAATGCTGTTTTAATTTGAGGCAGCAATCTAGTTCAAACAGTGATGAAATATGAAAAAATATGTCTAGAATCTTCTGCATTTGGAGACCCATGTTGACTCATTTTAGTTTTCACGAGGAACGTGGGAGATCATGTGTGAACTGTAACACGCTGGAGAAATGTTGTTACAGTAGAATTAATTTACATCTCCCCATGGAGAGAAACAAGAAAAAGTGCGCAGATTTGTTTATGAGGAGGAGAGAGTTTAAATCTGGACACGAGTGTTCTCAAGTGGAGCAGGATGACAGCGTTCCACGTTATCTGCTGTGACATGACGCAAATGTGGAGGTTATTGACTTGAAATCAAAGGAAGTTTGATTCTGGGGATTTTTTTCCCCTGATGTACGAGATGTGGGAGAAGAGGGAAGTTTGACGGACAGAGCGTTCATCTGCTTTGAGAACGCAGTTTTGTCAGGAAATGAATAGTTTGAATTTTATATTTTCCAAAGCCCTCAGGTGCCAATACATATGTCCTTCATACCCAATATAAAGAAACGAATTTCTCACCTGAATTATAGCTCCATTGAGCAGGGAGAGTTTTGCTAGTTACATTTTGAGACAATTACAGCTCTGGAAAAAATGAAGTGACCACAGCACAATTTTTTGTTTCACCCATTTCTCAATTTATTGATGTGCGTCTGTGAATAATATGTATCTATACAAATATTGTGCAAACTGCAGCCTGGTTCTTCTTTGTTTCTCATTGATTTCTCTAATGAAGGGCTTCTTCCTTGCTATGTAGGACTTCAGTCCTGCTTCTCGAAGCCTGATATGCACTGTCCTAGCAGTGGATTTCACACATGTGCTTAATGTTTCCCTTTCTTTTTGAAGGTCATTAGACGTCATCCTACGGTTCATGAGAAACTGTCAGATAAATCAAGGGTCATCTCTGGTGTTAGAAAGTCACTTCTGCCCTTTGCCTGATTTCTGGTTGTTCATAGTGTCTCCTGATTCACCTTCTTGTTTACTGCTGTCTTAGAGATGTTGAACCTGAAGCAGCCTGCTGCTCAATGTAGCCTTCTGCCAGCAGAACCAGATTCTGATTCAATAAAGGACTAGGTGTACCAATCCCTAATATTCTAAAAGGGAAGTTTGAGGGATGGCTACTATGAGCGATGCCAGCTAGGAGGCTTTACCAGCGGGACACATCATCAGTTGTGTGCCTTAGCTTCACAGGGTGTTTCGGCCATTTATCACAAGACACCCTCTGCTGAGGCAGGCCCACCACAGGTTGATCAAGCCTGGGCGTGTGTCTCACGGTTAGATGATCGCCTTAGTTGCCCAAGTGATGTCACCCCTCTTCAGCTACAGCCAGTGACTGGTCCTCTCAGCCGTGTTGGCCAGTCCTCTGACAGCCTACCGATGAGCCTGTCACCTGATTCCAACCTCCCTAAGGAGTTCCGCCGTTGTACTGGCAACAAAGCCCCTACACCCCACCTCCACCAGGCGCACCTTGATGTTCCAGCCTCTGTCTTCCGCTTCAGGTGCTAAGCCGGCATGACGCAGCATCTTGCGCTCAAAGGCTTCCTCAATGGCATCCTCCCACGGTACCGTCAGCTCAATGACGTAAGCAAGCTTTCGGAAGTTAGATGAAAGGACAAGGTCTGGTCGCAGAGTACTTGTTATGATCTCTGCGGGGAAGATGAGCCTCTTGTCCAAGTCAGCTTGCATCTGCCGATCCCTGGCTTCATTCAGCGGTCACAGGTCTGGGGCTGAAGGGCTAGTCCTCCTCTTGTCCCCCTTCCAGACAAATGCTGGTGTGTGCTGGGGCACCTGGTTGGTGAAAGGTTGGGTGTTGATGGATGCCCTCTTGCACTCAACTTGCTCTGCTAGACACCTGAGGACCTGGTTATGTCTCCATGTGTATCTGTCTTTAGTGAGGCTAGTCCTACAACCAACCAGGATGTGCTTGAGTGTTGCTGGGACTAAACACAGGGGGCAAGATGGATCCTTTCCAAGACATAGCTGCAGGTTTATGGGAGAAGGCAGCACATCGTATGTGGCTCGGATGATAAAGCTCAGCATATTGGACTCCATTCCCCAGAGTTCACTCCATGTGATTTTCCTATTTTCAACTCCCTCCCACTTCATCCAGCGACCCTGCTTGGCCTGCGCTATTGCTCTGGCATGTCTAGCTGCTTCCTCCTGTTGGCGTACCTCCACCACCATAGCTCAACCTTGGGATGCAGATGCGTGTTTCCAGAGAGGTGTTACCACTCCAAGACCCAAGCCTCCTCTGCCCTGTTGGACGTGGCCCACCATGTCAAGATGGAGAAGAGCAGATTTAGCAGTGCTGTGGCTGGGGTCCATTTCCATCACATTTATGTCCAGCCTCATCTTAGCGCATTTGAACTCTTTAACCAGGACAGGAATAAGCAGTGACAATATTCCATCACTGTAGAGTCCAACGCTGCTGAGGCATTTTGGAAGTCCAAGTCACTTACTCACGTATGAGCTCACTAACCTCTCCGGTCGAATGGCATGAGTGAACGAGACCTCGTACATAGTTAGCAGCCACAACAGTCTGGGTAGCAACCCAAACTGGAGGCACCACAGCTTCAGTTTCCCTGGGAGCGCGGTGCTGTTAATCTGCCTGAGGCCATTAGCTGTGTCATGCCGTAGTTGTTCAAGTTGCCGGGTGTCATTGAGGTCTGCATTATACCACTGCCCGAGGCTCTTGATAGGCTCCTCTATGATTATTGGAATTGGTTCTCCACTGATATAGAACCGCTCAGCTGTCAGTTTTCCTTTTATGATGGAGATACTGCGAGATGTGCTTGGTTTGAACTCTGGCCCACTGGATGTTTTCCTGGAGTTTCTGTAGCATTTACCTAGTACTTGGCTTTGTTGTAGTAATGATGGTCATGTCGTTCATTGAGGCTCTAATGGGAGGAAGCCGGAGGCCACTTTTGGTTTTTTCACCTCCCACTACCCAACAGGATGCCCGCACGACCATCTCCATTGCCATGACGAATACCAGGGGGGAAATAGTACAGCCTGCCATAATACCAATTTCCAGGTGCTGCCAGGCGGTGGTGTTGTTCTCGGCTGTTATACAAAACTGTAGATACTGAAAGTAGCTCTTGACTAGCTCTGTAATTTAGTTTGGTACACTGAAATAGTTGAAGGCCCTCCACAAGATCTCATGAGGGACCGACCCAAAGGCATTCGCAAGGTCTAAAAAGACCACATGAAGGTCTCTCCATTCCTTCTTGGTAGTTTGAATCTGGTGCCAGATGACATTGGCATGCTCCAGACATCCCGAGAAACCCTGGATACCGGCCTTCTGCACTGATGTGTTAAAAGTTGTTTCTTTGCAGAAAAATACATAACCTTTGGGCCAAGACTAAAGAAAATTTTTCCCTCTACGTTCAGCAGGCTGATCTGGCGAAACTGGCTGATGGATGAGGAGTTCTTCTCCTTAGGGATCAGAATACCCCCTGCTCTTTGCCACACCCTTGGAATCACTCCTTTCTGCCATACTACCTTTATCAACTTCCACAGGTATTTGAGGGTTCCAGGGGTGTTTTTATAGAGCCTGTATGGAATGCCATTGGGTTCAGGGGCTGATGCTGATCTTGCCTGCTTCACGATCTTCTCTACCTCATTCCATGTAGGGGGCCTTATGTCCATTTGGTGTTCAGGTGCCTGAATAGATGGCATGTCGCTCGGGATAGTGACTGGTTCATGCCTTTGACCATCACAGTAGGTTTCCCTCAGGTGTTCTTCCAGGTCTTTTATGGGCACTTTGAGGCCCCTTTTGAACAAAAAGGCCCTTAACAAAGCTGTACGGGTTGCTGTAGAAACAGGTCTTTGTCCATTCTTTCCTTTTTCGTTGTCGTCTAAGGTGCTCTGCTCTCCTCAGCTTGGTCAGCTGCTGCTTTATTTTGTCCTGCAGATCAGCAAGTCCCCCCCTTTCATCTCATGGGCCCTCCTCCATTGTTTCCTCAGTTGTCTTCTCTCTTTCACCAATCTGTCAATATCCCACTGCCTCCTCAACCTTGACTGGTTTAAAGGGCCTTTTCGCTGCTTTTGTGTCTTGCTCCATCTCGATTAGGCCTAGCCACAAATGGCCGCTCGTCCCGCTCCAGAATGATGCAGTCACTGTCACTTCAAATCATATCTTCCGAAAGCCACCAAAGTAAATCAGGACGCGTCCAATCCAAAGTTCAGAAGCTGACCCAAAAAAGAGTGGTACCCTCTACCCTATCCCTCAACATTCCTTTCAAGTCAAAGCCCACCCTCAAGGGATACTGCAGGTTTCTGGAAGCTAAAGTATTACTCATAAGCTCTGCACTCGGCTCCTTTTGCATCAGCTGTTTGCTTATACTGACCAGCTGTTGCTCATTTACCTGGCCCATGTTTCTATCCATTCACATATTGTGCATAACATCTTGTGATAAAAACACAGAATTGCAAAAGGAGTCTGAAGTTCTTCCGTAATTAAATCAGAATGGCAGGCTCCTGACACGCTGGTGAAATCAGCTGCAGCTCTGTGGAATGTTACAAGCACCACAGAGGAAGATGCGCAACACAAGAAAAAATAATAAGAATATACGAACACAAGAAATTTACAAATGAGAGGAGGTCATTCGGCCCATCAAGCTGGTTTGGGGACCTCCCTTGACTTAAACTCCACACACCTAGAGATATAACTCGACATTTTCTTGGCCTTTTTCCTTGCTTCCCCTCATTGATGAGAGTGGGACATGGAAGCATCAACAATAATGAAAACCAATTTGGATTTTTTTTTTTACTGGAAGGTCCATCGGCACTGGTCTACAGAGGACTGCAGAGCAAGTCATTAACAAGAAGGAAATACCGACGCATTTATCAAGGTCATCGGAAAATCATACACAGGATATTTAAACACAAATCATATGTAGTGCTCTGCCCATGAGTTAATTTGTCCATCCGTCCGTCCGTCCATCCATCCATCCATCCATCCATCTTTAACTGCTTATCTACTTTAAGGCCCTAGAAAGCTTGGCACCTATTCCAGGATGCAGAGAATACCCTAAATAGGAGGTATCACAGAAGATTCCTACAAAAATATCAAAAAGGTTTCACATTAAAAAATAAAGTTATAACTAGCTACCTCTGACAGCTTCAGTAAATGTTCAATCCTTCCACCACTATTTCAATTTCGGCATATTATAAATGTGTGGGACATTTGTGGATTTAAAGCAATTGAACTTCTAAATACAAAATGTCAAGTTGCTAGGGGAAAAGTCTTGTTCCTGGCTTGAAACATGCAGGGCATCTGAGTGTTATAAGAGTTATGAAAGGACAGCACAGTTCGAGAGCCCTAATACTGATATTAAAAAAAGAAAATGCAAAGAAAATATATTACTAATTCAGGTATCATTTCAGTATTTAACCACAGGCATTTAAACAAAGAATCTGAAAATGTACATTATCACTTTAATGGGCACAATTAAGCATTGTTCATTTGCTTTGCAGAACCTGATTAAAAACATTAAAACCAGTTATGAGGCCCTCTGGAAAACTCAGAGTATGGTTTAGCATTTTGACCTGGAAGGGTAATACTGTATTTAGATGAGGCTGAAGAATTTACAAAGTGCATATGTGAATGGTACAGAGTGAGGATGTATGATTTTCACAAAAAGCCATACTGAAAAGTAGCAATTCACAAAGACAGAAAAATGTCAGGGAAGTTTTCAAAGAGCATACTCTGACATGCCGTTTTTGAACAGTAAAGCTCCCCGCTGATTGCATGATGAAAGTGCAGTGTTTTGTGTGCTTGTATGTGTCAAATAGGAGTTAAAGTTCCCACAGATTTTCTTGCAAAATCACAGAGAAAAAAAAACAGTCCATCTTTATACGGCACATTATCTAATTTTTTCCAGGGCAATTGAGCCACCAGTGGGTATCTTGCTGTACCTCTGAGCTAAATGTCACACCACAAGGTTACCAAGAAATAGCTCAGATGCCTTGATTCTGATTGCACTGGGAACAGTCCTGGGCAAATCAACATATTTCCATATCAGTTTCCAGAAATTTCCCTGGGTCACTTTCAGGCGGGTGACTGACACACCGAATGAGTCAGCTGTGTTTCTAAGTTGCGGCAATGCGACAGGAGAAGACGACAGGAGAAGATGACAGGTATTCTTCAGCTCGCCTGAATAGTCTTTATGGTATGACACACCAAAGATTCCGGTTTAAAAGCCCGGAATGTTCTGTTGAGCAACGTGGACAAGTGGAAAATACCTTCTTGACTGGTTATTTAAAATTTAATCCCAAACTCCAGCAAAAAGTTATCTGAATCACATACTTGAATTGAACTCTCCCATTTTGTGAAAATGTACTTCCAGAATAAAGGTGTGATATAAGTTTGGGTAGTTTTACGTTCTGTTGGGAGAATTGTGGTAATACTTCCTCACTCCTAAATCATGCGTCTAGACGTCCCCATCTTTGAAAGCACTTTCTCCAGGCACTGCAAGAACACAATATGCCATCTGAAACATAATTTTTGTCTGATGTTCCTTAGTGACAACGTGCTGATTTTTCTTACTGTCATTGTAAGGGTACAATTTTGTGTGTTTGTTTCCATCAGTCATAGTGCTAATTCTGGATTGCCACTTGTATTTTCGGTTATGAACAGTAAAGAATTACGAAATGATACTGAATGATACAATTAGGGCCGTTCAAAATAACTTACTGTTGTATTTCTGGAGATTCTTGGTAATGCAGACATTAAAATCCTGGGATCAAAAATTGAACTCTTAAGCCTGCACTGACAGACAGCATAATCTTCCGAGAGTTTTCTGCCTCCTTCTGATGCTAATTCCTCTATTTGTACAAGAAGAAAGTGACTTTTTTAAATCTGTAGGTCTGTAGGCACTTTGTAAGCTCATCTTCACGACTCTTTTCCTCAGCAATAATGTCTCACCGAATGACACAGTTTGCCCTGTCTTCAGAAATGTATCGATCCCTGCGACCCTGGTAATTTAAGATCCAAAACATATCTGCATCAAGACTTCTTTTGCTCATAGATAAGTGGGCGAGAGAGGTCATGTATAAAGAACAAGCTTTGCAGTTGTCCGTGACCAATGAAACAGGTGCATTTATCTGTAGTTCAAATTGTATCATATTTCTACGTCTTTGAAGGGTTCATTTCAACTAGGAATCATAAATACCAAGGGAGCACAGGTATGCTGGCACATTTTTTGTCCAAGATTCAAACAGCCTATTATATGGTATAATGCTTCCATCACAGTCAACAACAGTGTTTCCCAATCCGGTCCTCTAGCACCCACAGACAGTCCACGTTTTTGCTCCCTCCCAGGTCTGTGGACTGTCTGTGGGTCCTAGAGACCCAGATTGGAAAACACTTGTTGACTGTGATGGAAGCATTATACCATTTACTAGGCTGTTTGAATCTTGTTCAAAAAACGTGCCAGCATACCTGTGCTGGTGTACAGCACTTTAGATGGAAATTACACAGGTATTCATGGCAAATTTTTGTGCAGCGTTTAAGTTCATTAAACTGTTTCCTGAAAGTTCCTCAATTATTCTGCCCTGGTGGCTGTGAATATTTCATTGTTTTAATAGTTGATGATATAACAACATAAATTATTATAAATCTGGTATGAACTTGGCAGATTAGTTTGCTTTGCCCTAATATATTTAACAATTTTAAATATTATTATAATAATTGTAATTGGGTAAATTCCTGAAAAAACTGTGGTGGACCTGCCCGGAGTGTACTCCACCTCTCACCTGAAGATGCTGAGATTGGCTCCAGCTTCCCCATGACCCAGATGGATTAAGCGGTATAGATAATGGATGGATGGATGGATATTCTATATGTGTTAGAAGCGTAAAGGATGTGGATGTCTGTTGTCAAAAAAATCTCTCGTGTACAAACCTCTCGTGTTTTGAGGCGTGTAGATAAGAGGAAGAAAAAACTCAATTGAAATTTTAGACCGTAAACTGACAAATACATCCAGTCTAAGGGGAGAACATGTCCGATCTGTACTGCAAATAACAACAAACTTATTTTAAATTTGACAATAAGGGCACAGTTTCTGCATTTCCATTATGGAGACTAAGGCCTCAGTGGACTTTGAAATAACAAGGTCCCCCCATAGTGCCAAAACCTTCACCTCTCCCACATATGGCCATCAGTGCTGTATCCCTTCAGCCTAACCAGAACAACAATCAGCATGTGACCTGCAGCAACGGGTCACCATGGAAACCCCTCTAACTGGGAACCAGAGTCCAGATTCCTGCTTAAGACATGAATGAGGCTCAGGCGAAATCGGAGTCTCCTATAGAAGGAAATCAAATGCAAAGAAAGCACATTGATGTAAAGAGTGCCCCAGCTGAAGCCAATGGGTCTGACCATGGACAGATGCAGCCTGCAGTATTCCTGTATTCCTGACAGCTCGTTGTCACCTCATGTAGTGACGATAATGCTTTACCTACCCTATGCCGAGGCACATTGGAATGCTTCTCATCACATACTGTGTCTGAGCTTCTCTCCTTTAAGACGCACACTTCACAGCAAAGCTTAACGTCTGAGCATAGGGTCTGCCATTTATCCCAGTAACCGTGGAGGTCAGGGGTCGTGCTCAAAGACCCAACAGGGATGTGGCTATTCTTCCAAGCGTGGCATTCAAACCGGCGACCTTCCAGTCACAGCCACAGAGGCCAATCCCGTTGTGGCACACGCCTAATTTCTCAGAGTTGTCTCAACAAGTCATGGCATCACTGTCACTGGGAAAGACAACAAACGTCCAGTTAGGAGCAGTTCTGTGGCTGAACATACCTTGTTACTACGAGGAGGTTACAGGAATATAGACCAACTTCTCAGAGCTAACAAGACGAATACTCCCTTCCCAGCCTTAACCTTAACCATAAGTAACCATACACAGTAGAAGACTTTTGACATATATTTTTTTTTTATATAAAAAAGAGGTTATCCATAAGGGAATAAGAAAAATGTAAAAGCTTACAGGATTTTATTACATTGTAGAGAAATATGGTCCCCACAATGTAATACATATATAACCCCCCCCACCTGCACACACACAGACACATACTCGGTGTATCACCACAGCACGCCATTCTTGAATAACTTTTTGTTTATGACTGTTACATAACAGGCTGTACAGATAGGGTGGAACATTTCTTCACTATATTCTCTTCCCCAACGTACGCTGGGCTCTCTCAAATAAAAACTTCTCACGTTACCAACCATCACAATATCTGCCCTCAGTCTGCGTGGTGTCTGGGCTCCGGATCGCCATCATGCTGTGCGTTATCAAGCACGCCTCCAGAAATACGTTTAAGCTCTCTGGACAATTTAGGGCTGTCGACTCAAATAACTCATTCGCAAGCGCACTGACGACAGAAATGACTTAATTCTGCTCAGAAAATGGGGGTGGTGGTGAAGCTATTCATCACAGGCAACTCAGAATACATACATTAAAATACTGACAACAAGAATAATACTAATTATAAGATTCCAATTAATCGCAAATCGGCTCAGGAACACTGCAGTTCAACGGTTTTTTTCCCCTGAAAGCTTTCACATTCATCAAACGTCCGCATTCACTGCAGTATTGTGATTGTGGAATCAAAAGCAAGCAGAGCAAAATGATTGAAAAGAATCAAGTTGCAGATGTATGTAAAATATGGCAATTCAGTTGACACACAACCTGCAAGTATATTATGAACTATTAAGATTTGTTTATTTTTAATGATGTAAAATATGCGCATGTATAATTTACATCTCATCATTCATTATTAATTGCAGGAAAAGCTATTATTCTGGATGTTATGTTTTAATGATTGTTTTGAGGAAAGAATAAGGAATTTAGTTTATAATACAAAATTCAAAAAGATGCATCAACATGAATCTTTTAGAGGGTATATAAAGTATAGTTATACGGAAAAACATCGCAATAACAGGTAAGTCCGAGAAGCGGAAATTACTGCATCTGTTTCATCTCACAGCTTAAGGAACACGCTGTGCTGTACTGGCAAACCTGAAGGATTCTGGGTAGGACCTGACTGCCATAAAAGTAATGACAAGAAAACTAATCATCAGCATAACATCCGCTCATCAATCTTCCAACACAAGTCGTAGTAGGGCTGAAACATTCCCAGACACCAGAGGACACAAGGAAGGGGACACCGTGGGCAGGATGACAGTCCTTTGCAGCAGCAGCAACACCAACAACAACAATAACTAGAAACGACAAAAATTACTGAAGTAATTTTGAGATGGGCCTATTCTGCTTTTTTGGTGGAGATTGCGCATCTATTATGAATACTGGCCGATTTTGAAAGTTTCGACAAAAATGCGTTGAAGTCAATGGGAGAGAACGGGGGATGAAAGACGAGTGCGGGTCAAGATGGTGGTCCCCCGGTGTTGGGTGATGAGGCTTGAAGTTAAATACCAAGTTATGTAGCTGTGGCATAAACATTGGCCGAGTGGCAAAACTTTGACTAAAATGCATTGAAGTCAATGGGAGAGAACGAGGGATG
>JABFDZ020000115.1:360954-385833 GCA_019775955.2 Pollimyrus isidori
AAAAGTAGTTTACTAGGTGAATAACAATATGGGCCTTTCATATACATGAATAGGCCCATAATAATAATAATAATAATACATTGCCTTTAGTTTGAATATGCAGTGATGATTGGGTGCTGATTCCTCAGAAAATCTCAGTAAATGTGCTTTTTTTGTTTTTATAGTCACAATGATTACCCTTAATTGGTATTCTGTGTTAAATATTCTGAACAGTGATACATCCATTAAGGTTCTCTCCCCCACAGATGAATGTGTGTACAAGAGAATATTACTGTCAAACTTCAAACCCAGTTTTTTCTGACCCCAAATGATATATTCACATAGAAAAAAAGGTGTTTTCCCCAATCTATAGGCAGCGTAAAATGCTGAAGTGAAATTTTTCAGGCTAATGAGGGCATTTTGTAGAGGCAGTAAAACAGTAATTACTAAAAAAAAATTAGCTGACTATGCTAATGAGAGTTCAAATTGAGTAGGAAGGACACTTAACTGGAGAGTGGTAATACCTACAAAAAAAAAAAAAATCACACAGGAGGTATAATTTTTTTCTTTCATAATGGAAGAAATGCCAATGCGATTTTCCACAGGGTAGAAACAAATCACAGAATTAACTGCATTCTAATGAAGAACATTTTTTCTGGAGGTCAAGAGAACATTTGCATGTGGTGGCACCAGTACAGTGGAGTGTATGAAGGATCATAACATCATTAAATAACACACTCTAGCTCTTTTACTTTTTGGATGTCCCATCAACCTATCACGACAGCATGGCTGGACTTTGGCGGTCCACACAAGCTGGCTTGTATGTGCGTGCGTGGTTAGATCAATCAGGGGAAATGAGCTGTGGACAGGTAAATAGATTTCTCTTTCTCTTTGTTCATTTGGTCTTAGTAATGTTACAGGTCATTTAAAAGTGGCTCAAAAAACATGTAGTTGAGTCTTTAGTGTGATTTTGTCACCAAGTGGCCCTCTTAATTTTTTCCCAGCGCATCCACTCTATGGTTTGTGGCTCCCCTATTGTACTATACATCAGAGAGAGGGTCATAATTTGTTCCTATGGTGACACCAAGCCAAAGGAAACGATTAGTGGAACAAGCATTTGATGTGACATCAAATTTTAAAACTTTTATTGAACTAGAAGACTTCAAAACAGCATCACAAGGTTGAAAGATGCAGATCTGTCTTTCCGTTTCTTCCATAAAAACCACGGAGATGCATTTTGTTGACCCTGCTTAGTCTTGCGGCATGCAGGCATATCAGGGAATAATGCGTTTTCTCCCGTTTGAACATCTGTCTGCTTGTCTGAATGTACCATTGATTAATTGTACTACAACCACTCCTAGTTTAGTGACTGAATGACGTTTCAGTGACCTGGTCGTTAAATGAAAATCTCGGTAGCCAAGCGTCATACAGTACTACCTTACTTCAATCTTCCATACTATGTTTCTTTTATCCAAGGACACGTTTTTGACATTTTGTTCTAACAACATTTTATTTGGTCATTCTGCTAAAACTGATCTCTCCCACTAAGCAGTGCACTGTTTTCAGGCATACGAAATTTGGTCGTATATGCCTGCATTTCTTAGAAAAGTAAAATGCATCATACGTATAAACTTATTGGCTGATCCCTACCTCTGGCCTTAGATTAAATAGCCTTCTAGCAGGTGGAAGGCATGCTAGCGGTGGGGTATGAGCATAATGTTCAGATAAAATTACAGTGGAACATTGTATGTCAAGTTTTTCTATATACAACATTTTTCTGCAGTCATATGTATATTAGAGGGAACTGTGCAGCTGTTGTGTCTCCTCTCATATGCTAGTGTATGAGAAATTTCCCAATACGTGCTGCAGACACCAGCCTGTATAATAATAAGAATCAGAATCCTTATTACCACACGACTGAGGCTGGTGGAAGTTTTCGTCGGTACAGTTTGCCACGGTTGGATACACCACACAACAGACAGCTGACAATTAGGGTAATAGTGCGGACAGAGAATAAATACAATATACGCATCAGGGAGAAGTAAATGCAATGTATAAGTACAGTAGTTTATGCAAATTCAAGTACTGCAGTCTGATAAATACGGTAGTCTTGCAACCCGATATTCCATTTTCTCATTTTCCGGATATATTCATCCGACACAGTGCAGAGTCGTCCACACTATGCGGGCGATGCGGAAGCCGACGGAGACACACCTGTGGCCCACTGGAGGTTCCCGTCAGAACTGACGCCACATTAAGGCTTAAGTCTCCTTCCCGCTACGGCAGACGGAGGACGGAAAAAAGCAGTGAACGGCGTCAAGCTGCTGCCAAGGGATTCCCCTGGCGCGGCGAGCGCGTGTCAGCACCGTGCGCCCTGCCAGCGCGCCATCCCGCCGCCATCGAGCTGGTCTGCGGGAATAGCAGATGCGACAGCAGATGTTTGGAGATGGGCGGGAAGGATAGGTGAGCGGCTACCGCGGATCCGAGACGCCCCCAGCACCAGAACCCCCATTTTCGACGCGCTGACAGGCTGACGTGTAGTGAGTAAACAGGAGCGTACCCCGTGCACAGCTGGCTGATCCTACCGCGGGGACTGGATTCTGCTGAAGGTCCAGCATGGATGTGATCCCACCGGTTGGAAGCGTACCAGTGAGATCATCCTAACCCTAGTGGTGCCAACGGAGAAGACAGTCCTACTATTTATCAGTGATGTTTTAATAACCAGGTGTAACGTACAAGGTGTCAAGAGTATTATGGCGCTTTCCCACTGCTACCAGGAACTTGTACCCTCGCTATCTGGTCGTGCTTACTAAGAGGGCAGAAAGCGAGACCTAACTACTTGCGTTACTATCTGATTATCTGAAAGCACAGATTATCTCAAGGAAAAGGGGCATATTCTATGTAGGCCTATAATGCAAATTTACGCGAAAGAAAGCTAATTTCGCTAGCGTTTGATGCCAGCATAATAGAGCGATTCTCACAGATGTGCTAGCGGAAATGAGTAAAATTCAAAAAGAAAAAAACTGTACATAGTAAATTACACAAAATGCACATTATGTTCACCTTGTGGACAGTATATAAGCGTCCCTTTGGTTTTACATCATTGCCGCTCTCCAAACTTGACAACGCCTTTACTGAGCCCACCCTTCTGCAAAAGTGGAAAAGCGAGCTGGAACCGCGCTGTAACTAATCTCTCTTGGGGCGGTTTCCTGTATGCCAATGGACAAGTGTCCTTAGATTCAGGGGGTGGCATCAGCGGCAGATGAACTTATCTGGGGGCCCCAGCAACTGTGATGGGGAGGGGGTGTTGATCACGTGGGCACGGGCGAAGGGGGTAAATTTAGCCAAACAGGGCTATCGGTATTGCCAGATTTAATTTAATTGAAAAACTTTTGTAATTTTCCTGAGGAAAAGCCCCAGTTTTGCCAATCAGGCCCCCTGATGCTCGCTGGGGTCCTAGGATGTACCCTATAATAGTCAATACATTAATCCACCCCTACTGGGGAGGCTGCCTGGAATCTGACAGAGAGTCACAGGGGGCTTTGTTGTGTCTCCATAGAAACAAAAGCATCTTCTAGAAACGGCCATAGTGTTCCCACTCAGAGGCAGGGTGTTTTTGCATGAGAATAGATATCTGTGGATTGTTGCTGTCCAGCCCCTCAAAGCCAAGAGAATAGAAATGACAAATAGTGCAGCGTTTGTCCAAATCAATCTTTCTGATCCTGACACACTTCCTGCAGACGTGTGCCTGACACAGTGGTATAAAGGGATGGCTCGTTCGCAGAGCAGAACGTCATTCACCCACGTGCGCACTCTGCTGCACCCACACGCTCATATCATTCTTGCACAACTTCTGCATATCAGTAAATTCACCATAACTTCCTACACTGACAGCAAACTCATGACTTATGCATGATAAATTTGAGTCGTATGTGAATAAGTCGGAAATGTGTCTAGCGCGCGGCACATTTTCCCATTAATGAAAAATGAATTTGAGAAATTGCTATGGTAATTTTGGATATTATTATGTTATAAAAGATGGGGTCTCGCACTGTAATGTATGGGTGTTTCTAGTGAGAGTGAGCCATTCTAAAGTGTCTTGCATTTAAGTATCCTAGTGATGTAAAACCTGTTAGATTTGGGCCATTAAAAGCCCAAGTTAAATGGTTTAAGCCATTGCTTTGAGAGCGGAAATCCTGAACTGGAAAGTTTTAGCCCATTGATACAGACCTACTTTCTAGATGCTTTTATGCTAAGGAGTTTACAGTATTCTCTGGTTCTGCTATCCATGCACACATCTTTAATATATTCCTGGATCTCAAAATCAAGCATTGAACACTCATTGTTATCCACAATTCTACCTGCTATCTCCCACCAAGAGTTTCATTCCATAAAGCCTTTGATTTTGGCCTCATTCATTGCCTAGACAACCTGAGGTTTTTTTTGTTTGATTTTTTCAGTAGTTTGTACCGGTTGTACCAGTGAACTTTTGTATTCACGATGGTCATTTGTATGGTTTACTTTTGGTTTGCTAAGCTTAACAACTTAACATTAATAGCACGATAGCTAGCTAACTAACATATTTGTGAATATAAAGTAAGATTAATTTGTTTTTTGGTAATGAATGAATGAAATATTGGCTTAGCTGACAACAATCCACAAGTCTGTTTTAAACACTAAGTCGTTTGCTGATGACTGTAAAAATATATTTCTATTGGTGGTGCTAAGGGTGTCCCATTACATTGTTTTGGGTGAAGTGAAACAGTGTTTTTTCAAAAAATAATAAATAATGGACTTAAGAAGACATTTGATTTTCATTGGACAGCAATTATACAGTATGAGTGCGTGTCCTGCTGCACTGCCATCCCATCTAGGCTGAATCTTGTGAGCCGCAATAAACTATAGATTTCCCAGAATGCCGCACTGGACAGGCAGTTACTGGAATACATTCAGATAGAACATATGGTTCAATTTATTAAATAAAATAACTAATGTCATTGTAATTGCATTGGGGTTCAGAAATCAGTGCCATTTATGTTTACAAATCGTGCTGTGTGGCCATTATACTGTATTGGACTAGGCATGCAAAGCTATGTGTACATATAGCTTCCTGGGCGATGTGGTCTTTTGACACGGCAGTGGAAGCAGGCAAATAATTTCCATGGATCTGGAGTGGGATTATTTTCCAGATGACGGAGCAGGGAGGCTTATCAGCCCCCACCCACAGATCCTGCCAATCAAATTGAAGCAAACTGAAATTACTGACCTGTTACCGTTATCTTCACTGGTCGGTTGTTGTGCTATAAATTGTACTGTATGCAGCTGTTTCATTACGTAATTTATGTGTATTGCATACAGTATAATTTTAATGCTATTGTTCTAATAGACTGATCTAAAAAGTTTCACGTAGCATTACAGTGAGAGTGTACCGGTACATGTATCTGTACAGAAAATTTTCGGTACAGGTCTTTTGGTTTGGTTTGCAAATGTACTGAACGAATGCAGCAAACGCGGAACCTTTGTGTTTGCGTGTTTCCCTCAAGCAGCATTCGGAAAGGGGCGGAAGAAGCCACGCTGATACACGTGTGCACATTTTTTATTATAGGGTGCGGCAGTATCGACAAATTTTTAAATTTAAGACAGAAGTACTTTGTGCAGAAAACCACTGTTTAATAAAGAAAAAAAGAAGGCATTTATATTTTATTTCTTTTACCCCCGCTGTACTGAAAACACACAGAACCGTGACTTCAAACCCGAGGTATGTTCTAGACCGTAATTTTTGTGTATTGTTACACCCCTATATTACAGATACAATTCAAGGACAAACAATAGCCCCTGCATTCTCTCACCCCTACCTGGTCAAAGCCCAACGGAAACTCCAAAACACTGAACCCACCCTCTTGTCCTGCGTGATTGCATTCAGAGGCAATAAACTCACAGGCCAATCACAGAGGCAATTGCAGGGATGCTAGCCAATCACAGCTCTTGTAAAAGTTACTGAGACCAAGGATGCAAATAATCAGCCAATGGAATTTCCTCCACTCATTTTTCCTGCCTTGCTGCATTTACGTGCATTGTGGGAATCAGTGCTCAATAGACTGGTAAATAAATGATTCATGAGATGGACCAAGAAGGACATACATGAATAAGAGTGGAATATTCTGAAGAAACCTGTAAAATCCTGGGAGCGCAGCATCTCTGCATCTGTAGTCCCTTATAAAGGGGTTCTCTTTATTCCGCCTCTTTATCCTGTAGGCCGTTCCTCTGCACTCTCGCAAAAAAGCCAGGCTTCCCGCCATCAAACAAACACAGAGTTTAAGTTCAGCTTCCCTTTCAAATTAAATACGGTGAAAGTGGTGTTGTCCTCCCGTGCATCTAACACTGAGCAGAGCATTGTGGCAGATACAGTCCCTCTTCAGTATGACTGAACAATCCCCCCCCCACACACACTCGCACACAAAACACATATACTCAGCATTTGCTACCATTTTTTAACTGATAGGACAAAATCACTGGGTGAAATAATGAAAAACCCATGAAATTCAATTTGCTGGGTTTCGCCGATTTACAGCGTGACACCATCCATTCCGGCTGGGAGTGACTCACGCTTGGCGAGACAGAGATTGGACCCCTAACTATCCCGAGATGCTGCTAATAATGCAGAACGCTGTAGTGATGCCAAAAGGTAATGGGGAGATAAAGGGGTGTGGGAAGGAGTCCCTCAGCCAGGAGTAGCTGAGAAGGGCAGACGACCTGCTTGCTTTCTCCCGCCAGAGGAGGCGTCGGGTTGTCTGAGCGCTGTGATCAAAACGGTGAGCAAACGCTGACTCTCATCTAATCATTTCCTGTGCAGAGGACACTGCCGACGGAAGGTGCTGACTGTCCTCATTCTGACTGCAGTCTACACAGCCGCGGTTCGAATCCAGCTCAGAGGAGGGATTTAAACATATGGCCTATATTTATATTCTGTTTTGCTTTCAACTGCCCTCCAGAGACTTGCCCAGGCAACACTGTGAATGTTGTGTGTGGGTTGGCCCCCCCATCCTCGGTTGCTCCCTGTATTGCACCCATAGCCTCCAGGATAGGCTGCACGTCCTCGGGACCCTGTCCAGAGCAGGTGAGTATAGAAAATGGATGGATGCTGTATATCTCCAGTAAACCACACTAGTTAGGGCAAATTAACATAAAAAAACAGAAAGAACCCGGCAGTGATATTTCCAAGTCGGGTGTGACTCACTGGATTAGGATGCAGTGCCTGTGACTTGGCGGACTCTGGTGCAGATACTGTGGCCGGTGGTACGATGCCACCACTGAGCCCTTGAGCTGGGCCCATAACCCCCAGCTGCTCCAGGGACAGGCTGGTGCTGCGTTCTCTTTGGATAACAGCATATGCTATGTAAACAGAAGTGATTCAGTCACACAAAAGACGGCAGCATTTACAACAAGGCAGACATTACAGTGCTAACGACGGAGCTCTGGAATGATAATAATTTATATGATGTAAATAAACATTCCAAAATATTCTAAAAAATTGCGATAGAGAAATGCGGGTCATACTTCTCAAGCTGTTGGCACCTGGCCCCTCACAAGAGTGTCTGGTGGCACTGTGCGTTTTCTGCTGAAAACCCTGACGCAGGCGTTGCAATGATTTTCCAGGTTTGTGTATTAGTCATCGGGGGATACACTGTTTTCTTTATACTCTGCCCAGCAGGTGATTAAGTGGCACGGCAGCGTCTGGAGGTTTGGCTGGGCATACAGTATATATCGACGCGATAATGGCGTGCCCCACTGCCTGCCCCACTACCTGCCCCCGATCGTAAGAGCAATGTGGAATTTGAGATGGTGCTGTATTCTGTGTCAGGTTCATGCTTGTTACAGGCTGAACTGGAGGGCAGATGCACTCGTACAGTAATGCACGCACACACAGACACGCAGCGCATGCATGTTCCCTCACTGTTTGTGTGCTGCTTTAGAATTGGCACCTCTAAATGGCCCATGGTTCATATCCCATGCTGCATAGGGTTAGGCTCCAGTTCCCCCACAGTGGTCTACATGACCCTGCACTAGGTAAACTGCTGCAGGACGGATGGATAGATCCAAAACGAGATGACATCTTTTGATGGGTCACTGACCGCCAAATCTCTGTTTCCCTGATCGAAGGCTTTTACCATCCCCCACTGCTAGGGTGACCACCAGCATGACTCTGAAGAGGAGGACACCGGTGTCCAAAAAAGAAGGGGGCACGATATATCTATCGTGATAATTATCTTGCTATCTCAACAAAACTTCATCTAAAATAACTGCAAACAGGGAAGGAAAAAGGAGGACAATAGGGCTCAAAGGAAGATAATCAACAGGAGTCTGGACAGAGTGCAGGAAAAACAGACTGTCTGGATGAAATCTAGAGGAGTAGTCACTCTACCCCCAGCCCATACAGGGTAAGATTGGGGGGCATCAGTTGTGGGGGTTGGGGGGCTTGAGGTTTTCCTACGGTGTCACATGGGCTGCAACCGCCGCTGGATGGATGGATGTTCCCTTCATGCAGCTCCGTTTATCTTCTGCGAGCAAACTGCTGGGGACCAGACAGGCTGCTCACTTTATGGATCCAACCAAAGAGGAAATTCTCACTGCTCAGAGAATGACAGCCGAAGTTGACGTCCTGTCCTCACATGACAGGCACTCCAGGGCCACGGGAGCAAGGGAACTGGCAGCTTATTGAGCACGGGAAATTCTAGTTCAAGGATAAACAGAAACCAGCAGCTTCCATGACTATGTCAGGCATGTATTTTCCAGGTCCCTCCCAGTGGATTTGCCTCTCTTTGTGCATCTGGTATTCTGCCATATACCAGAGAAAGCACACCTGCAAACTCACATTTCACCTAACAACATGGCAGAAATAGCGATGCCTATGACCTGGTAAAATTACAGCTGGGCTTGTCTGAGGTGACAGAATAAATTGTTTGGAGGGGAAAGGTAAAGAACTGCAAGTAAATTATGTCACACAACAGCGAGAAGATGATCAGGGTAAACTATGGCAGCAGTAAGCAAACACAAACCGCATTTGCATAAACTGTAAATGCAGCTTCGAATTAGCATCTAATATAGGACCATGAAAGGAAACGTAGCTGGGAAGAAATTTCTCCACGATCTTGACCAAATATTGTGTTAAATTCTTAACGTCCAGTCTGTGTAAATTTGAGTATTGCAGACATGTTCCTGAAGTGAAATTTATATATGCAGAAGCACATAACACTTCTCCTTGAAAATCAGTAATATAGCATAAATAAAATTATCGTTCATTGGTTTCATAAGCGTTTTTACCTATAAGAGGCTTCTGAGTGTCACCAAATCATTCCAGCTAATTTTCTGTTCATGGTTGCTGAATTTTCTTACACATAATTTTCTCATCTTGTTACCTCAGTTTTCCCTCCTTTGGGGTGTCACTCACCAATGCATGACATATCAATTTAAATAGTAACAACAGATATCCATGGTTTGGTTCTAAGGGCAGTGTGAGAGTGCAGTACTTATCACGCCAGACCACACTACCGGCTGACAGCCAGACTGAGACAGGGGCAGTGAGGCCTCTTCTCTAGCGCCCCCGTTTGGAATGACTGCACTGATTACACCCAGCATTTCCACAGCACGTACCTGAAACCACCAGCAGATTCATCGATCGGCCAAGATGAACGAGGCGGCTTCTGGCTAAAAGGGGAACGAGGAAGAATTATCAAACTGCTCACAATAAATGATTATGGACAGAGAAACGGGAGCAGCGGTGATGGAAGCCTGGAGCATGGGGGAGGAGCTCAGTAGCTCTATACCCTCGTAGCACTGTTCCAATAACGGGGTGGATGAGGAATAACACTTAATCACATTGGTGCAGTGGATGTGGGTCCATGACCTTAAACAGTACCCAAGGACAAAATGTAGTGACTTGTAGGACAAAAATTCACTGGAGGAAATCAAATATATCCTCTGGAGATGGAACACATATCTCATCATAAATATATTTAAATATCGAGCGACTGTAACCAAATATTTTAATTCAATGTCAGAAAACATGCATTTCCAACTGTGATGCCAAAGGCTGATATTAAGCAAATTCATGTGAAAAATTCTATGGCAGACATTAAAGCCCTTTGATTTCTTATCGAACGCTGATGATAATTTCTCACAACATCCGTTCAGGCCTACAATTCGTGACTTACGTTCTCATCAACATGGAAAAAGGATCCATCTCCTTGACAGGTCACAAGTTCCGGCTCCATGATTGCCAGAGAAATGCTGGAACATTTCAACTGCAAGTGACATAAATTTGTGAAGTTAATAAAATCAATATTTCAGGCCAACAGAAGAGTGGAAGAGCTGGAGAAGTGGAGAGGTGGAGAGATGGTAGAAATTACACAGTGGGCATATTTGTTCTGTTGAAAAGTTTTTTTACCTTGATGCTGAGCCTCTGAATGGAAGGTCGCTGGTTCATATCATAGAGTTGGCAGGTTGATTTCACTGTTAGGCCCTTGAGCAAGTTCCTTAACCCCCAATTGCTCCAGGGACCCTGTATTGAACTGTATGTTGCTTTGGATAAAAGTGTCTGCTAAATCACAGGTTCTGAAACATTCTACCTGGAGACCTCCCTGAAAAGCATTGGTCAACCCCAGTCTTTCTGACCCAATGATCTAATAGCAGATGCTACAATTCATGGCTACGCTAATATTTTTCCTCAATGCTCATGAGGTCTGGGGTGGGGCGGTTATGGCACATTCAGAAATTCAACAAACGACCCCTCCCAATTATAATTGGTGACCCATAGTTTGAGAACCACTGTGCTAAATAGGACGTAATTGTTGTCAGCACTGAGGTCCCATGTGATACAGTCAATTAATCGGTCAAACTGGCGATGCACTGGGTAGGTTTTGCATATGGCGGCTCAGTTCATTAATAATTCTAGAGGAACGTGGGGGCGGATCTCGACCTGAATTCCAGATGAGACCCGGTTGGCTGTGGGACGCCCAGCTGCGAGGGAGGCCACCGCCACGCTGCCGTGAGTCGGCTGCACGGTTTGCCCAGAAAACCACCGCAGGCCTCTGCTCACCTGCCGTAACAGGAAGCTGCTCGGCAATGAGGTACGGGGCATGACAGGAAGACAAATGCAGACACGTCCCCATTACGGAGAAAACCACAGAAATATGCTGCAAAAATGAACCATCAAAGGCTGGGATGACAGAAGCTATTTTGGTCCTTGCAAATGCTAAATCTTGTCTACTCTCAGTGTTGACTTTATCAGGCACACCTGCTTGTTAGTGCACACAGTCTGCTCCTCCAAATGGGGCTGCATGGCTCGAACGGAATACATACAGGATACAGGACACACAAGGGGTCATGAGATTCGCTCAGTGTTTGACTAAACGTCAGGGCCGCTAAAATGCATGATTTAAACCACAGGTGTGAGACTCCAGTCCTGGGGGCCGGAGCCCTGCACATTTTTGGGTTTCCCCTCGTTTAACACACCTGATTCAACTCCTTGCGCTAATTACCACATGGCTGTTGAGCCGATTCATTTGGGGTGGAACAGCGAGAGAGCTAAAGCTACACAGGACTCCGGCCCCCCAGGACTGCAGTTTGACACCCCTGGTCTAAATGTTTCTAAACCTAGCGTGTTGGTTCCAGCATCTCGAAAACAGCCGCCCTCTTAAAATCTTCACTACAGCGTTGGAACGAAAAACATGCGTTCGGCAGCAGCTCTGTGGGGCAAAAACACCATGTTAATGAAAGGAGGTTCGGCAAAGAGCAGCCAGACTCGTTACAGCTACCAGGAAGGCCACAAGTGCAAAAATAACTGTGGTACGCCAAAAGGCTACTCCAAAACTACAACCCTTATTTGGAATCTTATTTGGTACAAGGTAGAGGTAGCTAATAAAATGAACAGTATATTCCAAGGCATAACTTTAGGGGGCGTAGCTGGAAAGGGTTTCGCTTTCTCCTTGAACAGGCTCTGCACTGGCAAAAGCGCCGGCACTGAGCGTTACACCACACAAGGTTCTGAACGACCCCTGGCCAAGTTCAACTCCACTGCTCCCGATCTGACAGGAAGAGAAGAAACTCAAGAACAGCCGGTCATGGAGGTCACGGTTTAGAGTGGCCCGTTTCCGTCTGACCCGATTTCTCGCCCGCTTTCTCTATAATTTGCTTTGAGTCTATAACGATCGGAATGTGCAGGTTTGAGAAACGGAGCCTGATTTTGGATCTTTACTAATTGCTTTGCCAGGGGGAGATAAATTATTTTTCTCAGCTAGCTGTTTCAGCTGATTTTTAAGTCTATGTGATCAAATTAAAGACAACAAGCAAAAAGGTACAAAACAATTTCCAAAACAATTTCCTTCCTTTCCCTACGGATGCTGTGAACCAGTCCAAGAAATGTGGAATTGAGCCTCTTCTTCATTCTTCAAAAAAATAATGGAAACAAAACTTGAGCAAATGTATCGAGCATCAGCTTGTCAAGAAGCGTTCCGGTGTGTGAGGAAGGGTCTTCAGCCATAACCTCACATCACCTTTCTGCAGTGATTTGTAACTGAGGCCTAATGAGCAGGTAGTTTGACGCATCCTGTTTCAAGCTGCTTGATCATTATGGCTGGTCCCATTTCTGCTGAATTAATATGCAAATGTGAGAAGATTCCTTCCATGGTGGGAGTGTGTAACACATAATGATCCCCTGTAGATGGAGTCCTGTTTATTTTGTTTATTAATATTCCTACTTTATGAATCCATTTTCGCCCCCAGCCACAAATCAGGAATATTACTCTTAATAACCAGCAGGCAGAAACTTTTAAATAGGTTTAAAGTATGTCTATATGTTTATATCATGCTCTAGGATTCCAGACACAGAGGGAAAACAACTACCTTTCTCATTGTTTTACACCAACACACAAATATGAATTTATGAATGACATTAATATGGTGAAAAATGCCAGAGGAAATAATTCTGGTTTAGAGTAGGCGGTGATGACTGCAGCGCCCCCCCCACCATTGACACATGGCCCCCACCTTTCCACCATTAAGACTCCATTAGACTTCACTGAGAAGATGATGAAGGTTTGAGTGGGTATTGAGGATGGGTGGGGGCAGGTTTGCCACTTACTCTTACAATAAGTTGCACGCCTCCAATGCGAAGCAGCCATTTCTAGACAGACGTTGCCAAGGATGATGAGCTGCTAGCGGAGTATCCATGGGCCAGGTGCTAATGATCACGGTGGCACCTAATACTGACCAGGATGGCTCATATGGGACTGGGAAATTAAATATTCTAGACACACTCACAACACACTGTCAGAGAGTCTCGAGATTCTGATTTCCCCCAACAGTGGCAAACTTCTGAAAATAAGCTTGAAATAATCCATTGTGATGTGACTGCTGTAAAGTGGGATTCAATCTCAAACACATCACACAAAGAAAAAAAAAAACATTTTTGGATGTAAGTGTAATCGAACAAAACGTTCTTCTGCTGGATTTACTTGTCTTTCAAATTCACACTTTAAACCAAATTGTGCCTTTTATAAGAGCGATGCCATATAGTCTGTATCGATCACTTAATTATCCAGATGAATTAATCTTGTTTTTCTTCTGCCCTACAAAATGCCCGGCTGAGACAAACTCAGTTCTAGCAAACCTGTCCCTTTGGAAGATACCCAGTAAGACTGAAAAGCCGGACTACTCTGCTGTGCCACCTATTATCTGATATGCTTTCAAATCAGTCTTCTATTGATCACGGAGTACATGTAATGAATGAAACCCTCCAGATGGTGAAAGTCAAGTCATTTTATTCGTAGTGAAGAACCACAGCATTTCTGGTATCTGATCTGAGGGCGAAATGCGAGAAGTACAGGAAACAAACTCTCATTGTTCAAAACAATATCTCATAAACCCCAAACACAACATTAAATTAAATGTATAAATCAATATGGATGGAAGGAATGGACCCCACGCTCTCAATCATTACATATCAAAGCAGAAAGAAAAACCCAATAAAATATTTTCCTAGAGTGTTCCACTGGAAAACAATAAACTGTGGGAAATAAAGGAACACAGATTAAAGTTGACGCAAACAACAGATAAAAAAAATGGCGACGCACAAAAAAAAAAACCCAAACAGAAATGGGAGCACACAGAACCCGGCTGGAAAACAACAAAATGAAAAATGCCCCAGAAAAGGTGCAGAGACTGATTAAAGCTGCAGCCATTTGAGAGCCCGGACCTTACAGCAAAGCCTCAGAGCCCATCCAGCCCCCACCCCACACCCCAGCCCAGCCAGTTGGGACACCATGGAAATTGATGGGTAACAGAAAGCTCTGGAAGCAAGCTATGTTGAGGGGACGACTTGAGCCAATACTTCCTGGATCTGATTGCAAAATGAACACTAATGGAGAATCTTGAACGCGGACTTCCCGCCTGGGGCCAACCTTGCATTAGCGTGACAGAAATTTCTGGATGCTCCGTCATCAACCGTAGCTTTTTCACAAGCCTCATACCCTCTCGGTTTAAAGGCAAGAGAACAGAATGACTTCCTCTACTCCAGTCTGTTCCTCCTTTGATGACCTCCTAAATGCCAGTGATCGAGGCCGACATCAGTCCTCAAATCCCCCTCCTGAGGCAGTGGGCTGTCAACAGCACCCATGTGGCTACGCTGTGAAATGATTACTCCGACTTTAGTGCCTCTATCATATGCAAATGTGCTCAATAAACTGGTACTTGGGTGGCAGGAATGGACCTTGAGTACAATGAGTTGGCGGCTTGCACTCTGCTGCCTCGCGGGCATCGCGGCATGGTGCTCCGTGGGGCGTCGCTATAATGGTGGGGAATTTCACCCCCCTCCCGCCCCGATTGCATCCTTTCAGCAATGACGTATTTCTAGGCTACAGGGAGGCTAAATCTTACCCGCCTCTGCCCGCTGGCTTGGAGGCAGAGGCGTCCTGGTGCTACCACAATTTCGCCTGACATGTCAGCAGGAGTGGAGTGTGCTGCTCCTATGATTGGTCGGGGTCATTATGCGGGGGCGGGGCTTGCACCCTGGGAAATGCTAATCACAAAACAAACACTTTCACCCAAAGAAAAACAAGAACTTAGTAAATTATGGATTATATAAAGGACTTCCGAAAAAATGATGCCACAACAGAACAGGGCTGCGCTATGCATTTAGGCAATGATGAATGGGCACGTCCGGGACTGTAAAGCACACTCTCCGCTCCCTCGCTTTCACTCACTTGACAGAAGCCAGACAGAGGGCCCCCTTATGACTTGCAATTGTGCTGAAAATGTTCCCTGTCTATTGTGTTTCTGAAAATGCTCACAATGACATTAATGGTGCTTCGGTGCTCAGAGAAATCTCTGTCGATTGTAGCCTTTTCGAGTTTTAGGTATGGAAGATGGAGAAGAGCGCAACTGGCATCAACGTACACGGTGCAGGTCCTGCACGGAAAAATGTGGCTGCTAACTGCTAAATGCTAACAGCTGCCGCTAGCTGCCAAACATGGCAGCTAATCGCTATTGTAAGCACAGCAAGCCCAGATAACGTCAGCCATTGCCCACCCACTTCAACTTACTAGACAGTGCTGCTTTTCCACAGCCAAGAGGAGACAACCAATCAAAGACTAATCAATGCCCTGCGGCAGGTAGGGGAGACAAACTGTGGCCCCACTCACCTCTCACAAGCCTCAAAGCCGGAGACAGAAGATAGACCAGGAAAAACATCTGAGCGCAACCCAACGGAAATGAGTACAGTAAACAAACAGGTGTAGGAGTCTGTTGAGCTGCCTGTGTGAAACAAGGCCCATGGATGGCTCCAGAGTCTGTGAAACAGGCCAGTGGGGTCCAGCAGCTGACTGGCGCGTTTGCCGTGGCCAGCAGGCAGCTGCTACCTGTCCAGCCTCCTCATGAAATTCATGCTGCTCCCCCCACTTCGCCCTTCGGAAAACCTGTCCCCCCCCACCGCCCAATTATTGCAGAATAATTCTCTCACAGTAATAAATACATACATAAAATATACACCTTCACATAAATGCTTATAGATTCACATACTTTTAGATACTGCGTAGACAGTTTGGGCTGCAGACAGCAGTCTGGATGAATAATCACCGCATTAAATGTGAAGGAGCCTCTCCTGACTGCCAAATAAGAACATATGGGGGAAATCTGAACTTTTGTTGCTGGGTGAATATCATTATAAACATTGCATAATGTCAACAGAGCAAGATAAAATAAAACCATGTTTGCTTTGGTAGGCTGTTTGGGTTAAAATCTTACCAGATGTACACCCCTCAACATCCATTTCAGCTTTGTGTATACATATACAGTATATATGGGACCGTGATGTGCCAAATTTGCTGCACAGACATGTGAGGTGAGGCTCATTTTCAGCTGCATTGTACTCAGACCCTGTCAGTGGGAGACGGTGTCTGGCCAGGGGGCACATTAGTGGACCTTCACTGCTGCTGAACAGAGTAGAGAGGGTAAAGGAGTAACTTCATAGGGGCTGTCTCCAGGCTGGGAGGAGGTTTGGTACAAGCAGGAAGCTTGCGGGACCGTGACGTGTGGGGGCACCCTCCGTCCTGTGAGCTGTGCCCCATCCCTAGAGCCGCACGGTGGGCTTCTGGTCCATGGCAGTGAAGAAGAGGCAGACGGCAGTGATCACCAGCGTGTGGGCACTCTCGTACAGCAGCTTGGGGGAGAAGACACTCCAGATGAAGAGGTGGTAGCGCAGGGCGGTGACCATGATGATGTAGGCAGCTGCCGGCGCCGAGCGCAACAGTGCCAGGCAGAAGCAGCCGTGGCCCAATGAGGGCGCAGCTCTGCTGTGGGGGAAAAAGGCATGGGGCAGAGTGAGCACTGGGATTGGTTCTCCGTCCTCAGAATGAGCCGGCATTGGCTGGACCCATACCACATGATCACAGAGATCATTCAGGGTCATCTCTTTGAGTGCACTCCCAAAACACACAACACAGATTTAACCTAAGCCAAATCGAGTGATGAGAGGATTGGGATGATGATACAAGGAAAAACCGGAGAGAAGGCCTTCTCCCCAGTACTGCGGTGACAAACAGGGACCCTGAATAAAGCTAGGCAGACCCAATCTCTTTTAATGTACTTTTCTAATCTCCCTGTTGAAAAAAAAACAAGTCACAAATTTGCTTCAAAAGCAGCAATAACAGAGATGGGAGATGGTGACACTACTATGCACTCACTTGAGCTGCGTTTAAGACACCGTCTATAACAATGGTGACAAATTGAGCCTGCATTAGCATGATAATAGCAGAACATAGCCTAGGAGTATACATTTATCACAGCCTTGCAGCCCCCCCCCACATCAAAAGACTGACACCTCCCATTAATTTCCTCAGTTTATATTTCCAAAATTATTCCTCTGATTTCCATTTATCTTTAAGCCTGTGAGGAATCCAGATGTTAAGTAGCTACTTGAAAAAGACCCCAATTCCTTCGATTGTCCCCCGGCTATGGTGGTGGGGGGTGTCCCTAGGGTGTGCCATGGCTTCTGAGCAGACAAAGCCAAATAAGGGCAAATGAAAGGTCTTCGAAGGCCTGGGGAAGGTCAAGCCATGTGATCAGCATGTCCTGCCACGTGCCCTGACCTTAACGACCATCCCCACGGGAAATCTCACACCCTGGATGAGGCTCTCTGAGCAACAGGGCTCCTTGGATGCATTTGGATAATCCCGTTTACCAAAGAATGAGGGTGGGCGATAGTGCCAACGATAGCATCGGCAATAGCGGGAAGACCATTAGCCATTGTTAAGCTTTCCATCAGCCAAAAAGGGGGACCAGAGGCTTCCTTAGTAATTGTCCTTGATAAGACCAGGGAGGTATACTGCATTCCATTTACCTCGGCGGTCTGAACTCGGAACTGGGAATGACATCACACATAGTTAAATGCGTTCAAGTGGGAAAGCCATTTAGCAATACCAGGGAGCCATTTCAAAAAGCAAGATTTCTTGCTTACCTGGATAACTTTTTTTTTTTCTCCCCGCGTGGGAGTTTTTGGTTCCTTTCCTCTGTTGTCAATTGTTTTTTTTTCTTTTCTTTTTACTTCTTTTCTATTCTGTCCTTCTTCTGTCTTATGTATTTAAGTTTATATGTATATCAATGTGTTCTAGCACACCCATGTAAAGCACCCTGGGACAACTCTGTTGTGAAGGGCGCTATATAAAAATAAACTGAATTGAATTGAATTGAATAGCTTGTTGGATTTAATTCAACCCAGTGGTAAATGGCCCAAATAAGACGTAAGTGCCAATGAACAGTATAAAACTACAGCTTTAATTTCTGCTGATAATGGGTGCAGCCATCTTTAATTCTGAGGTTGGTGTTGTGTGGATTCCTCAAACTTCAGGAGTCGGAATTCCAACTACAAGGGGCGTTGCAGTTGAAATTTCTGACTAGAAACTCGGAATATCCAAGTTAGGGGTTCAAAAGGAATGCAGCAGCACTTCACCAGTACGTGCGTGCCCAGCAAAACACAATTAGGTGTAACATGGTAGCTAACGGCACCAGCAGTCAGCCCTGGGTATATATCGTAAGTCAACGCTGGACAAAAAAAGTCAGCTATGAGGCTGGATGCGGGCTGCTGGGCATTGCGTGGGAGCCGGGTTTTTGTCGAGCTTCAGTGGTATTGCATTTCCAAGCAGCTCTGCAGGATGCTAAGCCTCTCTAGCATCCCAGCGGCCTTGTTCTGACAAGGGCTGTCAGCTGAATCCGTGCTGCCGCTAATGGGCCGAGAGGTCCGGCTGAGAGCGAGCCTGGGGGTGAAGGACAACCTCCTGCCAGCACCAGCGAAACCGAGCGTCTTTGATACGGGCCTGGCCTGTTGCTTCATAGGAACAGATAGCTACCGGCTGGTGGCCGGAAGTATCTCAGCCCAATACTGGAGTTGACGTGCATTTACCCCTCTGGAAGGTCTATATGCAAGCCAGAAATGCATGGTGTAGCTCTGC
Source organism: Pollimyrus isidori (assembly GCA_019775955.2). Lineage (NCBI taxonomy): Eukaryota > Metazoa > Chordata > Actinopteri > Osteoglossiformes > Mormyridae > Pollimyrus > Pollimyrus isidori. The sequence continues at coordinate 379,932 of JABFDZ020000115.1, forward strand.
TGCCCGCTGACTAACCACAAGCCGAAGAGAGACCCACTCAATTTCTTCCCTAAACAAAAACAAATGGGTAGAGTGGAAGGGGAGGGCCCACTGATTTGGGGATTCACTTCACATCCTTACCCTGTTCAACGAACAAGACTTGGACATAGTTCATTTGAGGACAAGATGGGCCCCCTCCACTTAGGGTAATGGAAATAAGCCTTGTCATTGTCAGAACAGGTAGCTGCTCCCAGGCCAATGGGAGGAGCTGGAGAGACCAGGAGCCTGAGAGCTTGCTGATGCATTGGGGTGGTAGCAATGCTGCCAACAGTGGGTTGGGGAGCCAGGAATCCATGCTGGAGCTCCCTCAAATGGGCCACCGCCACACAGTCTATGGACTACCAGGGAAAACCCAATTAGAAATCTTGTTGCATCACCAGGCACAAGGTTCATCCAGTCAGGAGGTGCCTTACATCAACGGCTGTGGGGTTTCAGGCCCACAGGAGCTGGTAAATGCCCCTGTGCTCATCCTTGCATGTCAGCAGCATCCCGGAGGGACGGTGTCATTGAGATGAGGAGCACGCCCCAGGAGGAAAGCGCATGTCGTGTCGAGACAGAGCGAAAGGGAGTGCGGCTCAATCTCACCTCAATGAGATGGTACCCAAAGAGACAGGGAGTCAGAGGAGCCCACGGGTCTCCATCGGCATCTCCAACAGAGCTCCAGCACCTTCACAACCTCGTCCCCTCCTCCTATAATTTATCAGTCAAGCTCTACCAAAGATCTCGGCCCACAGAAACTGCAGTTCGCGGTAAAAGTTGCCGGATATGTCACTAGCTAAAGACGTTAAATGTAGGCTGCTGAAAACCCAGGGAGACCTCCCAGCCCAAAAGAGGCGCGTGAGCCACCCCGAGCGTGAAAACATTGGTAATTAACAATTAGAAACTGTAATCGCGCTCTATAATTAATCGTACGTATTTCAAACTCCTATTCTTTAACATTTATTTTCATAACAAGGCATCACCACATATCATTTCAAACATTCATAAAGCAGAGATGAGCTAATTACACATGAAACACAAGAAAATTACAGCGCACAGCATCAATTGGAATCAGGCTAGCTTGTGGTTGCTATGCTAAGCCTTGTAATGGGAGGAAATGATACGCTTGCACTTGGAAAGTACTGTTTTGAGCTTATGGTTTAAAATGGGCTGATTTTGAAATAGGGTTTCCTATCTAGGGCTTCTCCCAACATTCACAGCATGTATGGAAGCAAAAAAATTATATCATTTATGGTTTTATGGCTTTGTTGAACTGAAGCCAATGTTCTGTATTACTGAGAGACCACTGAAGGTATATCTGTAGGTTTTACTGACATGCCTATGGATGTTAATAGCTGGTAGTTGCTCTATGCGAATAACATCCACACAGACTCAAAGCGCCAGGTCACAGTGGACGCTTTATGTAGGCAGGAAGAAATATGCCCCCCATAATCCGAGAAATGAATTCATAGATCAGCAACACAATTGCACAGTAGAAATGAGGATTTTCACCAGATTTGTCTTAAGCTAGGTGCCATTTTGTTGCTTGAATATAACGAGTGTACCATCACTCAAACCAGGCAATTAAGTTTGGCCCCAAACAATTATTACATTGGGGGGTCCCCTGAAGTTACTTTTTGATTGGGGCCATAGCAACAACAAACATAGCCCATGTATACAATAGGACTTCAGAATAGTGATCGGGGAAAGTTCTGGGGTTAGTCCTCAGTCTGCCAAAGGCGGTGAGGGGCTGTCTGCCATACGAAGGCCTTTTCCCGCAATCGGTGCAGTCGCATTAAGACTCGGCCCATATCTTTTCGTAATCATGCCGCCTCACTAAAGCCCTCGCGTTCGTGCCGAGGACAAGGTTAAACAGATTCACAGCCCATCCAACAGAGCGATCAAAGAGCCGCGACGGCCGCTCCCCAGGCAGGAGGAGGAAATAACGTAAATAAATGAGAGCTGGCACTGCGAAGGCATTAGTGATGCCCCCCGTTCACGGATAAAGGCTGTGCGAGGTGGGCTTTGTGCAGTAATGAAAGGTGGCTATCTGTAAAGGTCAAGCCCTGATTGGGATTCATAATTAAAGCTACTTGAAAAGCCGGGGCCGGTGCCTACGTGCATTATGATGTCACAATAGCGACCCTGGCCCACGTCGCCGCGGTAACACCCTGCTGCGGCTGCTTTTAGGCGACGAGACTTTTCATTAAATGAGAAAGGCGGGTATTATCAGCACATCTCAGAAACTAAAGATGTCTCACTATTCCGGCCCCCAGCCAGACTCTCTGTGGATTTTCTCTTTCGACTCTGCTAAGACTCTAATTTCATAAAATCATCTGGTCTTGAGAGGTGGCCATTTTGTTCGGCACTTCTTGCCTTTTTATTTTGTGAATGTGAAACGAATTTGGCTCATTCTCTCTCAGATTTGCTTGTTTTTGCACCCCACCATTTCATTGTGTCCCCTTACACTGAAGTCTACAATACTCGGCGGTAACACAGTAACACCACACTTCGTGGGCAAATGAACAACGCGACCGCCTTTTTGATACATTGGACTATTAGCGTCATGGGGAAATGTGTACATTTTGCCTGGGAAAAGGTCCCCGAGTAGCTGACAGTTGCCAGGTGGGGGTCACATGGCCACGAGGCAGACATCCGTCAAGGCAACACCCTACCACTGTCTCTTGTGGTGGTGTGGGCAATTAAAGGCTTTGATATATATATACACACACATATATACATACACATATACATATACACACATACAGAGAGAGCGAGACAGAGGAAAAACAAGAAAGTGGACGGTACAGTTCTGTGAGAGGAGCAGCACATGGGGACTGGGGGGAGGAGAACGCAGGACGGGAGTACAGGACCTCTGGGGGTATATATCACACAGCCTGATCAAGGCGGCCCAGGAGAGTGTCCCCTGCACACATCCCCTGCGTCACATTAATGCCACAAAATACCAAGCGGCAATGAAATGACATAGAAGCCTCTGCGGCCTGCGAAGGGCTCTGAGACTCCCTTTGGTGATTCCTGGGTGCCGGACATATTGTTCTGTAGCCATGACAGCTCCGCCATGCAGACATTGTAAGGGACGGGGGGGGTACTTATGAAGTGAATGAAATAAACCTCAAGCGCAGGCGAGGCTCGACGTCCTGCGAGCGAGATTCACACAGCGACCGCGACCCGACCATCAGGTTAATAGATGCTGTCGGCTCGTTAAGAGATACAAATTGGCATAAAATAAATTGAAAATAATAATAAAAAAAAAGAAGACATACAGAGTGGTAGATAAAAACTGGTGCCCGGTAGGGGCGTTTTATAAGTCATATTAATCGCGGGACAGCTTGAGAAGGTTCCAGCACACCTTCTAGACGGCCTCCCCGGAGATAAGGGATGCATGTGAGCGTACGTATGAGTGCCTGGCGTTCCAAGTGAAAGATCCCAAGATTATGACGCTCCCGGCCTCATTCAATATGCATCAAACGCTCTGAATTACACCCCCCACCCCTCACGCCCTGCCGCTATTTCATTTCCCTGAGGGACAGTCACAACCGAGTTACATACAGGACGAGTTTTACTCCCGCAAGGGTCCCTCCACCCTCCGCTAGTCCCGAATCCTCCATCCCACAGCAAACAGAGGGATGTAGAGACGCTGGGAAACTGTGCCTAGGAACCCAGCTGGCGGTTCACACGGAAGGGGGAAGCCCTCCGATTCTGCCATTGCAAAGTTCGGCGCCGCTTCCCTTAAAGGGGCAGGGTCCCCTCGGCACAGAGATGCAGAAGCGCACTTGTCGGGCTGAAAGGCCCTCGGCATTTCACCCTCCACGAGGATGGAGTAACAGGGGAGGTTTATCGCTCCACAGTACGATGCGTCATCTCCATTACGGGTCTGGGATGCTGCTTCGGCGAGTTTTTAAAGGGACAGAAAACAAAAAAGACGAGGGATGCAAAACGAGAGGGATCCATCATCGGGGCTATGATGAGGCATGAAAACAAACAAATATATAAATAAACAGCCGCCACTCCCCTGAAACTTTCCAGCTCCTTCAAGACGGAGAGACACTGGTTACTGATCACATTCCATTTGCACAGCTCAGCCAGTAACCTACAGATGCAGATGCCCCAGCCGTCCTTCACTGGTTAGCTAGGTGTGAAGCCTCTGGCCAATCAGAATCAGTGATTATTAAACTAACTACCTGGGAGAAGTGAAAACAAGGCCGGGATTTGGAATCAAGGTCCAGAGTAGAATAGCCATGCTCTATGGGCAATTTAGAGACACCAGCTACTATGGTAGAACATATAAACTCCAAGATAATGGTGCAAACTCCATGTACATACACGGGGGGGGGGGGGAATGGAACCCCCAACACTGGAGTTGTAAGAAAACAGTGCTACTCACTGAGCTGCAGTGCCTCTTTTACTGTACTACATTTACAGGGTATGCTCAGTTCTCAGTGCAAATCATCGCTGCAATTACCTTCCCATTAAATAGAGAATGTGGAGACAACACAAAGTCTGATTATTCCAAACTGCTGACGAATAATCCTGGTTAACTGCGGCAGTGATTGGCCGCGTTCTGGTCGGCATGGATACGGCGATGCTGCTAGAGCAGTGGATGTTATGGGTCGGAGTTGGGGGCTGCCCTTGCACTTCGGCCATGCCTTCATGCAGGGAGGGGGGATGCAGAGGAGGCTACCTCTGGCGGCGCGCCGTTCGGCTTCAGTAACGTTCGTAACGAGGGGCTGGAAGCCATGATGAAACGCGACGGAAAGCCATCATCCGGAAAACGGGCTTTAAATCCCTGGACTGGCCATCAGATACCCGGCAAGCCAAACACACGGTGCCCGTTAACAAGGCCTCAGCCATGTGCCGCGGAAGGCGGGAAACGGCATTTTCTGGCACATTCTGCGCCAAATTCATCCAAACCTCCATTTCTGCTTTCTGAATGGGTTTCTGCATCTTCAGCTTTTTAATCATTACGTTGGATAACCTTTAACGGGCAAATTAATCAGCCGATTTCTTAGGGGAACAATAGCATATGTTGCACAAAATGTTCTCAGCTTTAGATAATCTTTCGTAATTCCTTTATAATGGCTTGTTAATGAATAACTGCCAAAAATGAATAGTCTTTTCATGTGCCTTAATAAACGCCAGCTCTTCCCCTGTGTAGATTGCGTTAGGAATGATCTAAGCCAGGGGTGTCAGACTCCAGTCCTGGGGGGCCAGAGTTCTGCCCATTTTTGGGTTTCCTTCATTTAACACACCTGATTCAACTCCTTGTGCTAATTACCACATGGCTGTTAAGCCGATTCATTTGTGGTGGAACAGCGAGAGCTAAAGCTACACAGGGCTCCGGCCCCCCAGGACTGGAGTTTGACACCCCTGGTCTAAGCCATCAAAGCCATTTTCATAACTTTAAAGCAAGTTCTTCCATCTTATAATGGCAATATGTGGCTGTACAAGTTGTGCCCATCACCAGAAGGTTGCCGGTTCAAATCCCATGGATGGCTTAGTGGTTTCATTATTGGGCCCATGAGCAAAGCTCTTAATCCCAGGCATTCCAGGGACTGGCTGACCCTCCACTTTCAGAAATGCACTTCGCTTTCGATACAAGTGTCTGTTAAATGGGTGTTTTACAATTAAATGCACTTTCTACTAGCCATAAATAATTTCCACATCCATCCATCTTCCAAACCGCTTATCCTTACTCGGTCGCGGAGGGTCCGGAGCCTATCCCGGAAGCAACAGGCACGAGGCAGCGAACAACCCTGGACAAGGGGCCAGCCCATCGCAGGGCACATTCACACACCAGTCACGCACACATGCACACCTACGGGCAATTTGGCAACTCCAATCAGCCTCAGCATGTTTTTGGACT
>JABFDZ020000115.1:385933-404262 GCA_019775955.2 Pollimyrus isidori
CTGTGGGGGGAAACCGGAGTACCCGGAGGAAACCCCACGACAGCACGGGGAGAACATGCAAACTCCACACACAGGAAACCCAGGCGGGGAGTCGAACCCGGGTCCCAGAGGTGTGAGGCAACAGTGCTAACCACTGCACCACCATGCTGGGCCCTAATTTCCACATAATATTGTTAATTTTAATGACAAGACGAGAAAAATTTGGGAGAGTACAGATGGGGTGATGTTTGCGACGGGAGACGCGGGTGCGGAAAGCAGCTTATGCCCAGTGCACGACCCACCTGTCGTTCTTGGAGCTGAGGTACCATGCCAGATGGAAGGCCCAGATCAGGGGCCCAGTGTAGGTACTGAAGGCCGTCAGCAGGAAGGCTGGCGCCTCCATGTATGTCTCCAGTCCTATGAAGCCTGCTGAGATGTCCACCGTGCCGATGTTGTTGGAGTTACCCTGCGGAACAATGGGCTGGTCAGGATAACCTATTGCTGCTAGTGGAGAAGAACAGTGATGCTAATGCTAATAAACAGGGCGCTGATGCTAATCGAAGCTGGCATCTTACACAGGCGTTACTTAATTGGATATGCTTTTAATAAACGTGGTAGCATTGGCTTAATCGTGGTGGACACCAGGCCTGATTATAAAACTGTAAACTGCATGATGGGTCGACAGACTTCAAAAGTCATTAGTTTCGTCTTTACACACGGAAGGAGACCTCATGCACACAGGAGACTGCACACAGACGGTACCCTTACTGTACATTTAAGGATTCAGCTACTTCACAAGTTTACCGTAAAGGAATGTACTAACTGGCAGAAAGTGGGTGAAAAGGGGGGAGGCAGATGGTTACTTAAGGCCCCTGGTAGGAGGTCTTTCACAAAATAGTTCCTATAAGTACAATGGTGGACGTTGCTTCTCCACTCAGCCCATCTCTTACAAGGGTGCTGGTGACAATGCCAGGACACCAACCCCCCTATTAGCAATAGATTTAAAAAACTGGGGGTCGTCTGGGATCCGTCACAAATTGGGGCCGGGGCCATTGTTTTGTTCAGATGGGCATTTTTCAGGGCATGCAATTTCATGCTTGGGCGGTTAATGCAGTAATAAGCAAGGAATGGCATATTAATATTCCACTATAAATATATATGTATAATAATAATGACTGACACCGGCGAGTAGAGGGTCAACTAAGTCTTATCCATTGCAGCGAGCCTGCGTGCGCTCAAATGAACTCTCAACACGACAGATCCAAAAGTGTGCTGAAACGTCATAAACTGTGGAGTCACTTGTAGGATCACCGAAAGTTAGTAAGTAAAATTTGGGGCCTAACAGAGACATCCCCAATGGAATGAGACTGCGACTAACAAGACTGACTGAGACTGCGACTAACAAGACTGACTGAGACTGCGACTAACAAGACTGACTGAGACTGCAGGGAGCTGATGATGAGATTGAGGGAGTAGGGCTGTAAAAAGAGGAGGAACTGCAAACATGAGGCTGCTGGGACTTTGTCCCAGGGAGATTCAAGGTTTTTTCTAAGGTGGAGGGCATAAGAAAACACTTAAATGATATGGATTAGTGAACCTTATCATTTGCCAATAATATGTGTTGCATCGGTAAGTGACAGGTGAAGCGGCCAATCAGTTTTCAGCCGGGATCAAAGCCCCTATGGCCCTGCCCTTTGACTCCCTCCATACTCCATACCTGGAAGTAAAAGAAGGCCTGGCCGAACCAATAGTGCATGATGGTGACCTGCGCTGTGTCGTACTGCAGGTCCCTCCAGATGAACCGGGTCATGGCCACCTGGATCAGCAGGCAGCCAGAGAGCACCGGGAGGTTGTGGGGTCGCGAGAGCAGGGCAGCCAGCAACACCAGGCCAGCGTACACCTCCCACAATCCCCTGTTCTTCAGTCCGCCATCGGCCACGGCCACCTGTGAGCGTAGGAGGTCCTTGGCGCCTGTGAACAGGATGCCGAGCACAAAGACGTAGACGAAGCGCGCCTCCAGGACGCCCCTTAGTATTCGGGGAGAGAAAAAAAAAGCAAATGTCACCTGTGTACATATCCATTATCTTGAGAGGTTCATGCAAGGCCATTACAGAACGTGTGCTGAAATACGTCGCATCAATCTCTCACGACACACCGCAGAGAAGACGGATATGCTCACAGCCCCTGGCTGCGCCCGCGGACAGCCCGCGACTGGTGCAGGCATGAGAGCGCCTGCCAGCGGTACCATGCCGGACAGCACCGCAGAACCTCTGCGGGAAAACCAAGACGCACCTCGGGCCCATTCTACAAGCAAACCGCAGGACACTGTGCCTCCAAACCAGCAGGGTCAGCGGAGTGAGTAAGGCCCTTAACCTGGAACTGCTCCAGGGACAGTCTGACCCAGCATTTTCAAAGCGTGTACGTCATTCTGGGGAAAAGCGTGTGCTAAGTAAATAAAATGCACTCAGCTGAGTACGGTGAAGGTGAACACACCATCAGTCGATACTGAAAGAAAACTGCTGTTGTTGATGCCTTTTTGCCTGATTTTTTTCTGCTGAAACGTAATTTGAATGGAATGTAAGGGCGGCTCATGCATAGACAGCAGAAGCTTGGTCTTCTCGGTCTATGATGTCATGCTTTTTTTTTTTTAAAAGGCGACCTAAAGGAGGGATGATGTCTGGCTCTGAGTGTTACTGCCTGTGAGTGAGAGGTCACAAATCCCATGGCTTGAACAAGGCCCCTAAGGCCAACCGCTCCGGAGATACCGTCTGACCTGGTGCTCAGATCCTCACCTGCATGCTGCTTTGGACGAAAACATGGAAAGCAAGGCGAGCTTGAGGTCAGAGAGCGAGCACGGTCAGCCAGCATCCCACGGCATGGGAAACAGCTGGAGTTAAGGGGCCCTGCACGGCGCCGATAGCTCACTCAGGACTGCAGCTAGGATCTTAAGACAATCCGGGGCATGAGCCAGAGACGCAATCTGTGCGAGGCGTCCTCAGCTGAGGGCACAGTTCATAACATCCGAGCCAGAGAGATGATGCGGGGCTTCAACCCCATGCTCCTCAAGCCAAGAGGGGATTTATTGTTATACAAATCATATTCGGTACACTGCTTACAGTGACACATGTCCTAATAATGTTCCCCACCCCACAGTGCTACATAAGTACAAGTGCATGGATAGATGGGACAAGTGTGTGTGTGTGTGAGAGTGAGTGAGTGAGTGAGTGAGACAGAGAGCAACAGAGAAAGACAGAGAGAGAGAGCAACAGACAGAGAGAGAGAAAGAAGGAAAAAGACAACAGTACTACATACACAAAATGTGCATGGATTGACAGGACAAAGAGAGACAACATCAACGACATTGACACACAAGGTAAACAATGATGGAATGTTCCAAATGGTCCATTATAGAAGCAGCTGGGCACATGACAGACTATTAGCCACAGGATTAAAATCTGCAACCTTCTGGATATGGGCATAGATCTGTAACCTACTGAAGCACAAATCCCTCCTCTTCGTCTGGTAGCGCGAGTGTGATGTCGCACCCTTCAGCTGGGAGGCGCGGTGCCAGATAGCTGAGGGAATCCATCCTGGTCTCCACACCACCTGCAGCCATGTGGGTGCCATGCTCCGTCACTGTGGACAGCAGGATCTGAACGCCGACCCTCTCCCCCCCCCGGGTTGTATTGCTTTACTGAGAAAGGAGGATGACTCAGCTCAATTACCGCGCTAATGACACCAGCTGAGGACTTACACGCCCGGCTGGACTGAAAACTCACACGGATGCAGAATCCAAGTCGAGGACCTGGGAGCCAAAGCTGAAAATAAAGCTGATATGAAGCGTAAGATAATAGGTCAGGGATCTCCAGAGGTTAAGAGGGCTTCTGGCCCCTGGGTAAGTTTAGGAAAGCAGAATCTGCATGGACAGGAGGCCATAGAACCGTTGCTGTGACAGCAAGAGGCACCTCGAAACTAAACACCGCTTTCCGAGGTGTAACCATGGTGACCGACCTCAGTGGCATCAAGACAGAACATTATGGACTCCAAGTAGAAATGTCCCAGGGTTCCCTCTGTATCTGTCTGCTATATGAGGCAAAGGGCTGAGAAACCGAAATACTGAATAATTACCACCCCTCCCGCCCCCCCCGGGCACTTTGATGGAAGCAGATTCTTGTCAGCTGAGAGATGAGTTGAGTCGTTAGTGTTAGCACTGTTGCCAAAGTCCCTGGTGAGTGGGACAAGTGGAGCATACAGAGAGACGAGGCTTATGGACAGGTAGGGTATAGCGAGAGGCAGAGTATACTGAAAGGGGGGGCACAGGGAGAGGCAGGATATAGGGAGAGGTAGGGCAAGGGAGAGGTGGAGTATACTCTTACGACAGACACACATACATAGGCATCCAGACACATAAATAACTGGCACACTAGTTTTAAATGCCCAGTTTTAGGATTACCATGCAGAGAGCATCAAAGTTAATGCATGATATCCTATCCTAGTAGGCATTCTCTGTAAAGCAGCCAGTGATCACCCGGCCCAGGTCCGGCTGATTATGCGTCTGACTGCGGTGGGGATATGAGGGGTGCTGCCCCCCGCGATTGAGCCACGCTGCCGCTCCCCCCACTCCCTGCTGACCCTCCCTCCGACGCACCTGCAACAGTGCTATTGAGAATTCATCTCCATCTTGATGAGGGACCTCATGAATAAATATGAGTAAATAAGACATCAACATGGTCCACGATCGACTTAATTAAGTTTATCATTTTCATCCCTTTTACGCAGCTGCATCAAATCAATTTCTGATTACAGTGTGCAAAAAAGTTGTTAAACAATACTTTTGTGGAACATGACAGTAGCTTCTTGTTAACTCTTAAATATTAGCGATAATGCCACCATGATTCCTTACGCTGCTGGTGTAACTGGCGGAAACGTCACACTCTGGTGTTCGCAGGGAGAGAATTAAATGATGTCTGGATCCATGTCCATGTCAGTTGAATACAGTTTTTTGACTTTGCGTGATTATGAGCTTTGCTTTTCCTTCAAGGGCTATGACTAGTACAATTGTACTAATCTGCAGAGGTGCTTTGCGACTGAGCAGGTTATGCAAGTGACCAAAAGGTTACTGGTTTAAATCCACTGCGCCCTTGAGCAAGGCCCTTAATCCCCAGTAGCTTCAGATATGCCAGTCCTATAGAGTAATATTTTATATTAACCGCACCTTCATAATGTCTTTATAATGCATCCATAGAAACATTCAGTGCACCTTTATAATGCATCAATAGCAAACGTCATATGATTATATCATGTTTTATCACCGTATAATATTTGTTATTAAAATATGTAAAAGATAAGATATATTTGAATGTTAAGGTATACTTACATGTTGCTTATGAATGGTCTGTGAATGCATCATGAAGGTGCCGTTAATTTGAAGCATCACTGTAATACAGTACCACAAAACAGCCTAAATTTTGCAATTATGAAACCCACGTTTTAACCTTCAGAAGCTACAGTAAAGAGGTTGCCTCTAGAAATTCAAAACCGCAAGAGCGTCATGCCTGACATGCAGGAGTCTGGGGAAACTTGCTTCATATTTCCATACCGGCCCTATATCTCCATCACAGGGGACTGTGATCAAGCTGTCAATTAGTCTCTTCCAATCCTATCCCTGACAATGAAATTCCCGCACTACTGCTCACCTGGTTCTCAGCTCCTCTGCTGCAGTTTCCCAATCTGGTCTTTGGGGACCTGCAGACAGTCCACATTTTTGCTCTCTACTGGGAGCAGAAACGTGGGCCGTGGGGGAGGGGGTGGGGGGTCTCCCCGAGGACTGGGTTGGGAAACACCGCTCTAAGGTATGGCACCAGTCCAAAAGCCCCCTTTCAGACACCAGTCCCGATGGATTAGCACATGCCAGCTAGAAATCGATCTGTGTTACTCCAGCCTGCATGCCACATTTAAGGCCCTGTTTTGGTTAAACTTCCCATTTTCATCCTCTTATATGAGGGCATTCCTGTCAAAAGCCACTAGACTGTTCAATGAGTCACCCTGTGACGAGGGGCACTTATTATTGGAATGGACCAGAACCACTTAGGCAAATTTCATAAACACAGAATGTTCACTCTACAATCGTTCCCTATGCAACCCACTGTGCAGCACTGTTAATTTCTGAGCCATTACTAGGGTATTCCATGCAATACCACCCCTGTCATTCTTTACTTTGATACCGTTTATTGATGTTAATTACCGTTACTGTCTAATACTGTCCAGTGTGCGCTGTGCTACTGTAAACCTGCAGTTTCCTTCAGGATTAATGAAGAATCTGTCCATCCACTGGAATTTATGGGTGCTACTGGGTGCTGGACTTGGATCAGACAAATGGAGTGAAAACAGAAATGGTTGCGGCGATCAGAAAGCCAACAGACAAAGGCACAGAATCCTGTGGTGAGTGGGAATAGGGCATTTGAGTTTAGGAATACAAGCAGGTGAAGGGTGCAGTTAAAAGCCAGAGCAAACAAAGTGAATAAAAAGAAACCGGCAATGTAATGACAAATGGCCGTAGTAAGCCGTGTGAAACCTGCTGGACTCACACACACACAGATTTCGGTGTGAACAGAGCTGAGCTAAATGTACATGATGAGAGGGATTTCAATCACCACCCCAGTGAGTCCTATGTGAGTGTCCCCACACACGACCAGTACGAGGAATGCCTATTATATTCACCATAACGCTTCATGAGAGATCATCTGGGCCCTTCCTCCAGAGCAGCGCTTCCCAACTTCTCAGGGATCCCCTGAGACTCCACATTTTTGCTCCCTCTCAGTTCCCGGTAGTTTCTAATGAGGCAACGAGGATATGAACCCACAACCTTCCAGTTAGGGGGACGGATGTCTAAACCACTGACTTTTAACTGCAGTTTCTTTTGTATACAGAGCTGATGGGAAGCGGGGAGGGAGCAAAGGCTGGACTGTCTTGGGGTCCCTGAGCATCATACGCGGGGTTCGATCCCCGCAATGTCCAGCCCAGAGGATGCAAACTGGCTGTGAGGGTGGGGTTCTTTCCCATCTCCTCACCCTGCAGCTGCGTTTACTGCTGAGTGTGAGTGTAACCTACTCTCCTAGAAGGTTATCAGGTACAGCCCATAAATGGGGAGAGGAAAGTACACAGCAGATGAGTGGGGGGAGGGGGCCTCTGTGATGTGATTACTTGAGCATTTTAGATGGGGAGGGGGCAGGTAGTAATCACAAACAACTACAAGAATTATGCAGAAATTTGTAACCGATTCACATTTTCCGCTTCACTATTGACAATAAGGCCCTTAGTGAGAAGGATTAATGCCTCAGTACTTATACCTTTTAAAAGATGATATTGGTACCAAATAATAAAAAGAAAGTGTAACAAAGAGGTATGGAAGGCAAGACTGCAGAGCCCCCAACTCACTTAGAGAGGTCGCGACCATCCTGTTGCCATGGGAACAGCACGTTGCCCACGGCTGCCCGGTAACTGTACACTCCCAGCAGGCCGAGGACCAGGGCTATCTTGGACACCAGGGAGCAGCGGCGTTGGACCAGGATGAAGATGAGCAGCAGGGAGCCAGCCGCGAGCAGGGACAGCACCCCCTTGTGTTCTGAGCTGTAGAAACAAAGGCAAACAACTGACCAATCAGGAAGAAACAAACAACCGCAGGCCAATTGGAGAAGAGCAAACATATTGCAGTGCATGGAAACTCCATTTTTATATTTTTAGCATGAGTAAGATGTAGTGATGACTCCCTACCCCCACAAAAGCAGCTCAAAGACAAAAAGAAATACTGCTGATGTACTTACTCTGGTAAGAAAGATGAATTTGTAGCATTTTTTGTATCCCCAGAATCAGTGACTCCAGCGATTGCATCTCTATGGCTTTGCCCAAGTAATTAGATGACCTATCATACAGTTATGAACTCCTAACTCGTCTTTGGACTGTAAGACACAAAATCTACACAAAGTCCTCCTCTGTTACATGACCTGCATTCGGGATAAACCATGAGGGAAAACTGCAGGTGGCAGCTGGATTCGAAATTCCACAGCTTGTACAGCGGCTCTAAGGACACCGTTGGGCTGAATCGTCACTGGAAGGCTGAGAATCTCATTGTCCTTTGAGGAGAACGCCCGCGGGAAAGGGACCACATGCTAATGACGGTTAAAGTGACAGTCGCCGTTTACCGTTGTCGGTTGCAGTCGTGGCGGTAATCTGATCGCTGCCAGCTAGTCGACTGAAAAGCTGAGCGGGGGTGAAGGACGGCTCTCAGCGGCTGTCAGAATCAGACGAGCGCATGACTGTGGACACGCCATGTTATGGGAGCACCGTCTAGCAGACAGGCGGGCGTGACAGTCAGCCTGCAAGGCTTCAAAGCTATCAGGGCTGCAGACGCTGAAACCGGTCATTAGGGGGAGCCATTGAGTGCAAGACGATCCAAAGGACGTTATGATGATACAGGGGCCCTCGGCATGTCCACCTCAGCACCCCCATCTATACATATCCGCCTCTGAGCTGCATTAACGGAATTTGATCACCGCGTGTGAGCTTGGGACTCCCGTTTCTCGGTGTTCCTGCCCTCACCCCTGCCCTCCGCGCCTCGTAAGCCCTCACAGACACGCGTAGACAGGAAGAGCCGCACGCCCTGCGCGGGCTCCACCTCCCGTGAGAGTTCCCAGGTACACAGCGTCCGGCGTAGAACCCGGCACCCTCGCTTGGCATTGCCTCTGTTCTTATTCTGAGAGCAGCGTCAGACGCATCTTCAGCACGAGCGGGACGGGATATTCAGCTCGTATCTGCTTCGGTCTCAAACAGGAGCTTGAAGTCTGTCCCTCAGATATGCTGGATCTTTGCTGAAGGGAACCTTCTGCCATTAAATAAGCAGTAACAGGAACCACTGGGCTCAGCCCTGTTCATCCGCCTTGAATACCCTCTTGATCTCACCCCCAAGCTGTCTGTGGGTGAAACTTGTGTGTACATTTTCCCTGTGTGTCTTCCAAGTGTTTTCCCCACAGCCAAAAGACTCACAAGTAGACTTCACTAAACCAGCCCTGATGTGTGACAGTGACTGAGCATCGCTGAGAGGAGGTGAGACCAGGGACAAATCGGTGAAGGAGGTGAATTTTGCCGAATGGATTTTATCACGCTTCAAAAACGGAATAACAATAGCAACCTTCTGAAACTAAAATGTGCTCCAGCTGTACGGCCCTCCAGTTCTGCTAGCTTACGGCTCCATTCATTTATCCATTCATTTTCTATACTACTCTGCGGGGGTCCAGAGCTGATCCCGGAAACAAGGGGCAAAAGGCAGGGGATGATCCAGGACACCATTCACATACCTTGGCATGTTTTTGGCCTGTGGGCCACCCTACTTATGAAAGCTGTCATACTGAAAGTACACAGATTAAGGAATAACAAGATACAAGATTTGATTCAGCAATTCCCCAGTCTTCCCTACCCTGTGACAAACTTGGTCTCTGTCTTAATATCCACGTCTTAAAATGTAACATCTATATTTATATATTATATGCTATTTATTACTTATGATTTTTCATTTGCACGACAACCAATGAGTGCAATATTCCAGCTCAGTGTGCAACTTACACGCATCACATTACAAACTTAGAAGAAAAGGTACTTTGAGCGTGGGCAAACTGGCATTGTGCCAAGGGCAATGTTTCCCAATCTGGTCCTAGGGGACCCACAGACAGTTCATGTTTTTGCACCCTCCCAGCTCCCAGTAGGGAGCAAAAATATGGACTGCCTGGCAGGGAGCTGAGAGGGAGCAAATATGCAGACCGGCTGTGGGGCCCCAAGGACTGGATTGGGAAACACTGGTCTAGGGTGTTACCCTACCTTCTGCATCCCTATGACCTGCATGAAGTGGTTATGGAGGACACTGAGATGGATTTCTTAGGAGATGTACCTGATGAAGACCTGAGATCCACACCACTACGACTGTTTTTGATTGTACACGATTCCACACAGTGCTTTTATAGAAGTGACACAGGCCTTTTAATGTGAAAGTCAGGCAGACTGGTGCCTGAGTGAGTACCTCCTCACACGCTGCACAAAAACAAGCCGCAAATGAAAGCCGGCGTCTTCGATATCCCGATGATAGCGGGACACCACTCCCCGGCAAATAACAGGCTGTTCCCAGCATATCGAGGTCATCTCTCAAGCCTCCAGAGTGCCGCAATAGCGACATTCTAGATCTAAACATAGCGACAATGGAGAAGATGCTAAAAATCAGCAGTATCTGGGGGTCAATGAGCCGCATTGAGCGTGGGTCAGCAAGCAGCAAAGGGGAACGCGGCCAATCCTGAAACACTCGGCAACATCGTCCAGACCCACTTTACTTTTCATCAGCTCATGGGCAAAAGCTCAAAGGAGGTCCTCGCACTAGCTTTGTTCTCCGTGACCTGTGGTGCCCTGCGTAATCCCTGCTCTTCTGCTACCATCTTTTACAGATAATCCTGACAGCATGTCAGTCCATTTTCCTATGAAAAACAGTCCAGAGAACCATGCCGCTAATGTCAAACGGTACCGGACTCCTTGGTTCGAGGATATGATGCTTTGTGCATAGGGCCAATCACCTGGATCATCCATCCCAATTACGTTACTCGTGACAGAAAGCTATTATCTCAGAACACCATTTTACTTCACGCAATACTGTTGATTTGCATTGGGAAAAAAATAAAAATAAATAAGACGCAAATACTTAGAACCATCAGTACTGTGTCATAAAATGTCAGCTTGGAATAAAGCTATAGCCCTTAACCATTACCCATCCATCTATCCATTCAGCACAGAGTTGTGAAAACTACCAAATAAAACCACCTAGATACTCTTTGCACATACGAATTTACATAAATTTAGATGATGCGCATTTCTAACCAAAAGTGAGCCTGATTAACGTCCTTCTCACGGCGGTGAAGGAGAGCTTATGCAGCGGCCTTCTGACGACTTCCCACGAGGGGATTCTGCCTGAAACTGGGCTCTTTCACTACGAGCTCTCAATCAAATCAGGAGAGTGCAGATGCTGCCCGCTACTGCCGCGTCGGATGACTGACGTACTGGAAGCAGACTTCCCAGGAAAGAGGAGCCTGGCAAATGGGCCAGAAGACATTATGGACAGACGGTGGACTGGTGACGCAACGTCGATCTCAGCCGCCGGGATCCACAGCATCCCTGAGGACGGTTATTCTAGTCCTGCTGGAGAAACTCCTGGCACACGAGAGGTGGATGAGGAAGCGGTGCTTCTGGCGAGCTTCTTGGCATTCCCATGCATTCCCGTGCATTCCCGTGCATTCCTGCGCATTCCCATGCATTCCCCAACTCGCTATTCCTCGAGATCCGCAAACACCACTTTCGAGCAGGATGTCCTTCTCTTGGCCTCCCCTTACACCGTGGTGAACACACAGACAAATAATTCTCCGTGTCAACGAGCAGGGCCTTTAACGAGGCCACTAATTAGGCCGACGTCGTATTCATTCACGAAGAAGCAGTGTTTACGACTTTTCAGGAATCTTGACCATCTTCCATTAATCCAAGGGGAAGTGTTAGAATTCCTGTTATTAGTCACATAAATGCTGAGTTGTTACATTTTGGTTATATAAAGGGAGCCGACTGACCAAGATATCATTTCAAACTAAATTCTACCAAGATCTTAAATATTTTCTAGTAACTTCTGAGGGCTTGGGCTGTACTGCCTCAGCTCATATCACCCCGAATTCTCACTGACTGGTTTCTCAGCAGCTCAGCACACAGATTCCTGAACTCAGCCTTATGAAATGAAGTGGGGATCAAGACGAGTCTTACGCTGCCTAATAAAGAGAGTTCATTGCTTGCATTATGTTAATTGCACAATAAAGCGGCTGCGATTGTGTGTGACGACGTGTTTGGAGAGACACACAGGTGATTCGGGACAGATCTTCTTGGATTAAAATACCTCATGGTCTTAAGGCTTCAGACAAAGGCAAACAGCTAGGAACATGTAGATACTAAATAAATACAACTCAGTACAAAGGAGTAACTTAATCCACATGGGTTTCTCGCCTAAAAGAACAGCCTTCGAAAGGTAATATGAAGTCTGATTAATCGCCATTTGCTCCTTCTTTGAGGATTGACTCAGGCAAGGGTGAATTATGAGTCCTGGATCAAACGTCTCATTGTCTGCTGAACTAAGGTAGCAACTGAACTCTCTGTATGAATAGCATCATCTTCATAGAGGCGATAAGGACACAGATATCTGAGACCAATCCAAGCCGTGACAGTAACAGTATGCAACGCGCTCGCTAGATTGTCGCCTGAATCAGGGGGGTCAGCTGCTTCCCCTTTAGCCCCCGAGGGACCTTGCCTGGCTCGTTCTTCACATCATACATTTTTTCTGATGCTGGCGAGATCCCTCCCCCCCCCACCGCTGAGCTACAGGGAGAGAAAGAGCCTTGAAGGTCTAAAAGCAAAGAGAGGGCCCCAGGCAAGGAGGCCCCCCCCCAACGAGGAAGACACCAAGGAGCCCTGAATACAGTGGTCAGGTGGGGGGGGGCAAAATAAGGGGGTGGACAGTTCAAATCCCAGTTGGCTCGATGCTGGAGAGTGGGTACGAAATTGAAACTTTTGCTATAGAAAAAATCTGTTGCATATATGGCAGTGTACTATACAAAGGTACCATATGTACAATAGAGTGAAAGTCAGTGAAAGGAAATTGTACGCACATGACTGGCATATTGGCTTAGCCATTTCAAAACCTCTCCTAAATTCACCCCAGTATCTGCAGCAACTGAGCAATATATCCATATTTCTGCTGACTACAAGCATGCCATGTGTGGCCAATCAGTACTTCATTAAACTATCTAACTAATTAAGTTAATTAACTGAGCTGGTGGGCGAAATTTAATGAATACATAGAATGGCTGTGGTGTCCCTGAGGAGAGGTTTGGGAACTGAAGCTGTGTTCATCTAGCCATCCAATTAAATGATGGCAACTTTCAGGAGAACAGAAGAAATTATTGTTAGTTTTTATTGTGCTGCTGTTAATTTGGCTATGTTCTAATGTTAAATTGTTCCTTTTTTTGAGAAAACACTTTCTAGCCAGTTAAACAGATTGAAACATTGGACTGTTTATTACTTTAGTTCGGTATTGTGTACACAAAGCACAAAAATGTAATAAGAATTGTGCATCTCATCACCGGGATGCTTTGTAAGTGACCTGTTGTCTGAGGGCATCAATCCTTTACCCTGCATGCTGTTACTGATCATAGAAATACAGAGATACAGCAACCTTCTACAGGTCAAAAGATGCTGGCATTCTGACCTCATACCAGTGCTAGATCACCTTGGCCATCGTTCATCTGCCGCACTGTCACAGACAGAAACACAGAAGCCGGCGAATGCATGCTGAATTATGGCCGCGCTTCAATAAAAAAATACCAGAGTGAAGGATCCGAGCGGCTTCCCTCCTGCCCGATTTACTGCTGCGGAGAGTGTCGCCACATCTCAAGCTCGACAAGGGCGAGCGCACAAATCCCGCACTTGACAAAAGACTTCGACCACAGGCCAGACCCTCCCACCCCACCCCTGGCGCATCTGATCACTCAGCGGCGAGGCTGGCGCACGTAGGGCGGATAAGAATGTCGCTTCCTAAATCGTAGGCCTGTAACCATCTGGCAGGAAGACTTTTAAATCCCCCGAGACCTTGGCCTAGGAAGGACAGGACCTGCGTGAATCACAGAGAGGGTCCGTGCTGATGTTACACGTGGTCACATGTCCACCACACTTCATTATATGTATCCCAGGTCACTCTCGCCCTGACGCGTGACTCATCGGCCAAAACACGGCCAACTTCCTCTAAAGTTGCACAACATAAATTAAAATCACACTTACAACTCAACTCCTCCAAGTTTCCCTGCTTTCTTCCCATAAATACAGACGTCCTTGGTGCTGATTACCAAAGACATTACACCATCCTCGTAATGTTCTAACCTTGGTTATTTATGTCTGCTAAAGCTAGAGTAACAATAATTTATTTAAAATAAATAAATAATAGAAACATGCTGAGTCATGAGCTTTATTAATAGTGCACAGTATAGAGCCACATAAAGATATCGACTGCAGACACTGTGTGATCTATCTCAAACACAATCCTTAAATCTTGGCTATAAGATGGATAGTGTTATTTATCTAGCTGAGGGTCACAATATTAATGCCTGTAGAAGTACGTTGCTGGGTCCTAACCCTTTAGACCCCAAAGTGGCGCTTACCTAGTGAGCCAGTGTCCCAGGTCGGGCAGGTGTGCCCACTGCACCCCTGTCTGATTGAGGGAGCGGAGGAGGCGGCAGGAAGTTAGGGTTATGAGGGGTGTGGTCAAGGCTAGCCACTTCCTGTTTGAGGAGCTGGAATGGGCCGGTTTGTCGTGGGGGGCCAGCAAGGCTCCATCATCCGTCGGAGGCGTTTTCTCCCGGAAGTACTTGCGGCAGACGTCCTGGAAGACGGCCAGGCAGAGGGTGTTGAGCAGGAAGTACCAGGTCTGGTGCTCCTCCTCGATGAAGCTGCTGGCTGCCAAGCTGAGCGTGTGGCCCACCGACCCCCCCAGCAGCAGGATGTCCAGCTCCGAGAAGTGGCCCGAGTCCCCGGCACTCTGGAGAAGTGCGAGAAGGCATGGGGTGGGCGTGGCCAGGGCAGGGAGATGGGAGGAGGAGAGCTTTTAGGTAATTGTTTAGTTGGTTGTTAAATACACAAACACGTACAAACAAAATCTTAAATATACAGAGCACAGGGTGGTGCGGACCCCAGGAGGGAGGCGGGTTTGAACTCCGACCCGTGCCCTTTGTCTAGGATTTGCATGTTCGCCCCGTGTTCACCCATCTGCATCCTGTATTTGGAGGGAATGGTACGAATGGCAGACTGCAGCGTCTTCATAAAACAAGAGGGAGCGAGAGCAGGCCGTGAGCAAAACCATTTCTGACACTGCTAAAGCTGCGGAGGCAGAGAGTTCTGCTTTGCTGGGGATGCATGCTGCCTGCCCCCCTTTCCCTCCAATCCCCTGCACAGCCTGGACCCCCAGAGGAAATTTCCAGAAAAGAATCAATTTAAAAAAAAAAAATTATGCGTTTCTTTGAGGGAACCCAACATATTGTCAAAAATCTCAAAGGAAGGATGGGATAAGATCTTCAGAATAAAAGTTCAGATCAACAAAAATAATTGAGCAGAAGACGATTGACATGATCTAAGAATGTTCCTCTGATCAGGCTATTAAACACAAAGCTAAACACCACAGCAGCTGGCTCTGCAGCCTGCATTCAAGAGCATGGAACCTTCCAGAAGTGCCCATGTCCATTTTTGGAAAGCTTTATGTAAGGGGGGGGGGGTGCAATGCCCACAATGCTCATGTGCCAGTTAGACTGTTTTTTATGGTTTATCTTCAGGCATGGTTAGGGACGGAAACTTCTGCTTCATCAAACAATGACAGAGCCAGAGTCTACGAAAGATGCAATCAATTCACTGCCACCCCAGGACCAACACCACCATCCAACACCACTCACAGCTTCTAGATACGTTAGCGGGTTCCTGAGTGTAACAACAGGTGTGGGAGAATGGGCAGCTGGATACTGTGGCAACTCACATATACATATCAAACTTGTAATAGAGCATGCGTGCAGTAATGTATTTGTGATGGACAGCTACAATATCCAGATTGCTGAAATTGCCCAAATTAACATGCATCTGAGGATCTAGGTCCCAAATGTGATTGCAAGGTGACATAAGGCTGTATAATGTTTGCAGACTTAACGCAGTAAAGCTAACTCCCTTAAAACAACCCTCTGTCGGAAAGTTCAGCCACCCTAAGATTTACATTTCACGCATGTGGCAGACACTTTCGTCCAAAGGCACGATGCAAATAGCACATGGTAAACTCACGTGCTATCAAAGAGTCGACTAGGCGTAAGCTCAGCTAGGCCGAGCTTCCAGTGGATGCCCAGATACGAGTGTCAGCAGCGTTGGAGCAGGAGCTGCACATCTCCCAAAGTAAGTGAAGATAATAAGATTAGGTGATAAGGACAGAGATCTGCGAGGTCTTCTCTGGGTCCATCCTCACATCATCACTGGCAGTCTGGTGCAAGGCCAGCAGGACTCACGACAAGTAAAGACTCCTATGCCTTATCAAGTCCATCCAGCTGTCCCCTGCCCACTACCCAGGTCCCTCACACCTCCTGGCCCAAGGAACAGACAGGCAGGATCATCGCCGATCCCTCTCCTCCGGCCCATGGCATCTTTCAGACACCCCCTTCTGGCCTGACATTCTGGTCACTGAGAACCAGGTCTTTTAGATGTGGAATGTGCCTCTTTCCCTGGGCTATGACAGAATGACACTTGATGATATATGTTCTGCCCACAATGTCAAGAGTACAACTCTACTAGTGTCGGGGGATCCAACAGGGCACCTTACACCGTACGCTTATCCGTTATTCATTCACTTAAGTTGTTTGTATGCCGAGCCGAACTACGAATTTGCACGGCCAGTAAACGCCATTGCAATTCTGATCCACCGTCTCCCGTCACAGTCTCCAAACCCCAACCCTAAAAGTCGAGCTGCCTCGTCCATCTTCCTGCCCGTCATATTTATTCCACCCCCATGACGCCCCACTCTTGGGCATGGATTACAAAGTCCCCCCTGGCCCTGCTTAGCTACCTGGGAAATTACTCACAAGCTCAGCATGCTGACAGTTCACTCACAGCTGTGCCTAGGGACACACACACACACACACACACACACACAGTTAATCATTGTCCCAATCAGTCACACACTTGTGTCACTCAGGTACACAGTCATAGTCATACATAAATCTGCATGTTTTATGGGGGAGGGGGGATTGTCAATACAGAAATAAAACCCGGCCCCCCAGCTCTAGCTTACTTATTTCCTTTATCGATCAGCAATGGCACACACCCACGCTCCTGGGGGACCATGTGGCCAAGCGCACTGCCGTCGCCAACGCACACGGCCACCCCCCTCTCCAGGCCCCAGGTCTCTCATAAGTGAAATGTGTTCTGGGAAAACTTATACCCGGCTCTCTGAAGCTCAGCTTCTGATTGGCTACTGCCTCTCTGGTTGTTCCAGCCTGTCACGTCTTTGGGGGGGTGAGGGGGGTATCCGAACTGTCTATTTAAATGCTAATCTGACACTGCTGGATGCTGGAGACTCCCCCTCTGAGGCCTGTGCTGATTGGGGCCACACCCACGTCTGCACTCGGCTATGACATCACAGAGCTGCTTCCCGGCCAATAACCAACCGCATATAGCTAAGGGTTATCTGCGGTCAAAGGAGGACCCCTGACCCGGCCTGAGAACCCTGAAGTTCACCCACCCCTGACCCAGTTGGCCAATTAATCTGCTTTTGCATCGGCACTTCCACACATGGCACAGCAGGGGGCAGCAAAGAGCCAAAGGGCAAAATGTTCCTGACAGCCATCGATGTGAGCCCTGTCAGCTAGACACTGGTACAATGAAGTGTCATTATGGTAACAAACATTAACGACAGGTTTAGACTGTATCCCAGCAGGAGGTGATCTCCAGCTAACCTCCCCTTTCCATCTTTGAGTTCTCGGAGGTGTATGCAGCGGCGTCTGGAGTCTGAGTGCGTTCCCACGGGCTTTCCCATAAGCCTCTCTCTCCCGCTGGTCCATGTGAAACCGCTGACACGCTATCTCCGGTCTGACAGAAAAGTCTCCATATTCCCCCATTAAGTGCCACAGTCAATGGCAGCTGATGGTAAATAATTAAAAGCAATGCACTTAAGATGAAACGCCGACTTTGTGGCAGGGATTCTCTGCCTCGGAAAGCATTCACTAATCATTAAGGAGCTCTTATTATATTACAGCAGAGCTGAAAGACAGACTTCACTACGCTGCATGACCTACACAACACATGCTTCATAATAGCGGATTCTTGGTGGATTTTTATACTAGTCTGGTTACACATGCTGCCTTTTTCCCCTGGTCTGCTATTAACATCTCCATTTACATTGTGAACCCTGACTTAGGCCCATCCCAGCCTATCCCATACCACCAGCCTAATTCCCCAGCCCCACCTAGTCCCACCAATAGCACCAGCCCCGCCCACACAACCAGCCCTGCCTCGAGCCCAACCCACAGCCCTGCCCACACCACCTGCCCAGCCTCGAGCCCTACCCACAGCCCTGCCCACACCACCTGCCCTGCCTCGAGCCCTACCCACAGCCCTGCCCACACCACCTGCCCTGCCTCGAGCCCTACCCACAGCCCTGCCCACACCACCTGCCCTGCCTCGAGCCCTACCCACAGCCCTGCCCACACCAC
>JABFDZ020000115.1:419783-430434 GCA_019775955.2 Pollimyrus isidori
TAGAGAGCAGAGAGCGCTCACTCTGACCATTTTTCTTGAAATATTTTTTAAATTTGGGATCTTTGCATGCCATCACGCTTGGGGGGGCAGTCACAGCATTTGGGGGGGCATTGCCCCTCCTTGCCCATGCCTATATCCGGCCCTGGACCTGTTACTTCTGCAAAGCCTGCATTCTCCATCTCTCCACACTAAATATACTATGGTTCATTGCTTACTGCCTGACCCTGTGAGATGTTACATTTTCAGATGTTTAATACAGTTTTAGAAAAAACTTTATGCCTTCATTATTTCTTTAACAGTAAACCTTTCCTTTTTTGCCAATACAAGCATTCAATTTATCCTGTCTGAGGGAAGATCATTACTGAGTGTGAGTATATTGCAGATCATTACTGAGTGTGAGTATATTATTGCTCCTTCCTATTGATTAAAATGAGTTATGTTGAATACAGAAACAAAAGAATTAAAGTGTTTCCACGAGGGAGCAATTAGAAATGTTGCGCTGATAGACGGAGACAGAGCCAAAGGCAAACTGAACAGACAGAAGAAAAATCTCTAGTTGGAATTTTACTTACACAAAAATGCTCTGAGGGCATAAGGAAAGCTGATTGGTTATCTTTCTGAACCAATCATATTGCAGAGGAGGTGGGTACTGCAGGAGGAAGGACCAACCAATCAGATGTCTTAGTCCTGCCTCCTATAGTTGCTTGGACCCACTTTCTCTACTATCTGTTAATAAACTAGTTTGTCTCCTACTGAAACACCAGTTCATCAGTTTGGGAGGAATAGCTCATTAATATTCATTATCTACCTGTCTATTTATGACATACTGAAACACACATATATCACCCGGAATTAAGTAATTCAGGACTGCGTTGTGACCGCATCTCATTGGCTAAAGAGGCTAAAGGGATGCAGTGGATTTGCTAAAAATATTCCTTATTCATATTCATGATATGAAGCCCTTCAGTGCAGGCAGCATGCATGTTTCAGACTACAGCTTCATCTCTCAAACTGAATGTTAGCTTAGGGCTGTACTTCTAAACCCAATCTCCTGTCTTTGTTGGGACAAATACAGAACATCCCGGAAGGCGTACAACTCTTCAAACTGCCAGGAAAAATACACCAAAACTACATGGAGTGGCAAAAGAATGGGTAGTCGAGCACAGAAGCAGACGAGGAAGGTGTAGATCAGATGAAGAGGAGGGCGAGACATGAGCACCTTTCCGGCCGAAGGCTGGGCTGAGAAGAACCAGCGGGGTGTTCACCTCTGGCTCCGACGACCCTCCATGACTCCCCGTCTCTGACATGCCGTGATCCCCACAAAGGACGAGCAAGTTCGGCAGGGTCCCTTCAGTCTCCTGCACGCCAAAGGGGTCAGAGGTCAGCTTACAGAAACGCAAATAACCAATAACACAATGTTTTCATTTCATTGGAAGCGTAATAGAATTGACAGTATCCTTATGCAGTGACTACTGAGTATAAAACCACATGCTAAATTGCATACATTGAGGGGGGTGTACAGAGAGGTGGGGGCACAGGAGTGTGGACCCAAGCTGAAAGATGATTGGTCCCCGAAGTGCCAATTCACCTGTCACTCATTGATACAAAACAAATCATTGGCTAACTATAAGTTTGGCCCCTATGTATAAATTATGGCACATCTTATGCCCCCCCACACACCGCCCAAAAATAAATACATAAATTGCCACTGTACATGATTAAGATATGATAAGACTAACCAAGAGCCCTCCGGTTGAAAATAGCTCCATATTGCCGGCAAGGTGAGTGTGTGAACAACCTTGATTGTAATCCAGAAAAAACATTTGGAAAAATGGGTCTAATTGCAGGATCCGTCACAGGGCAGCCGAACTAATGCATGGCAGCCAGCAAGTAATGCAATGAGTAAATATGCTGCTGAATTTCAATCTTTTTATAATAAAAAGATCAGAGGTTAGAATTTAAAATGCCGGCTTGCGACTTTGCCGTCAGTCGGGGTAAAACCCTGGCGCTCCCCCCTCCCCCTCACGGTTCACCGGGTCTTAGTCCTCTCCATGGGGAAGCTGGGTAATCTTCTCAGCTTGGAAGCTCGAACCGGTGCACCACCCCCCAACCAAAGTACTCTGGGCGCTGAGCCAGGTGCCGTGGTCCTGACAGCACTCACGTTCTCTCCCCACAGTCCGGTGTCAGCAATGGCAAAGCGAGACCAGCGGGACCCAACCCCGGAGTGGCTGGACTTGCCAGGATTCAAACCGACTCGGCCGGATGAGCTAATGAGCCTGACGACAGGACACTAGCCCAAAAAAACAGAACTAAAGGCGAGTGTCACATGGAGATTAGCGCTCCAGAGCGTGCGCTTCACAGGAAAATTTATACATTTCTGCATTGCCATTTTCTCAGAGGTTACTGATAATGGGGCAGATTCCACCCTAATGAATAAGTAATGTGGAGACATTCTGACGAGGCAGAAGCATGAGAGGGCATCGGAAATGGGCCCATTGACAAAGGGAATCGAGAAGTTAAGTTCTGAAGAGTAAATTACATTCAGTTACTGCAGCCTTAAGCTAACTTTTTACCTATTTATACAGCTGGATGTGTCTAATGTAACATCTCTGGTTAGATCCCACACTGCCCCGGGAATCCTGGGATGTGGGAAACGTCACAGGAGCCCCCCTGCTGGGCTAGGGGTCAGGATCCGCCATTCTCCCCATCAAGGCCCAGGTTCGATTCCCGGGCCAGAGAAAACGTCAGCTTCAAGAATTCCCCCGCAGGACAAACAAAGCATAATTTCTTTCTTACATATATAAAACACAGATCCAAAAGCTGTGCGTAGGTTTTATGTTCGAAACTCGAAAGATGGACCCTGTTTAGGAATTAGACACGCGAGCAGTTACACCCTTAGGTTCACCAGCACTGGGTGCATCCAGCTTGCCTGGGGGTTCAGCAGACCTGGCTAAATGGACCAAACTGGGGGCTATCAGTTGGATTTGAATGGCACAAGTCACATGCCATCATCAGGCAGCACTCCGGCAAAAGGTGCAGGGAAGAGGTTGCCAGGGTGACAAAATGAGGTGGACTGTGGAGGAGGGAGGGCTGCGACTGGCAGGAACGTACTGGCGGTGAGACAGAGCGATGATGAGACTGATTTATTGCGTACACCGACCAACAGCATCAACCTGTCCCCGGAACGGAGCTAGCTCACAGCCCCCTGAGCACATATGTCGCGGGATGCTTGTTATGGCAAATTAAAACCAAGTGCCGTTTAGCAAACTGTCAGTGTCGCGGAAGGTCGCCAAGGGGTGGAAGCGTGGACAGGGGGCGGCCCGGTGCTGCCCCCGCTGTCGCTATCCCTCTCAGGAGCCCAGCCGTATGGAGGAGGGCCGTGATCCTTTGGCACGAGCTGCCTGCCCTTCACTCACCCTAAGCTAAACTAATGTCGTATTACATGTGGAGGAGCCACTCAGACAGGCCTGAATTAATAGATTACACCGTGAGGCTGCTCTCCTTAAAATTAATGATTACCAGCTCGACATTCACTGGATACGTAGCTTAAAATTAATGACCTCCTGGTGTGAGTCGTGACCTTCATCTTGCTCCTCTCAGGCCAGAGCTTCTAGCCCAATGTGTGGCTCATTGGGTCAAGACACCATGCTTTTGATCTGAAGGTCGCTGGTTCAAATCCCTAAACTGGTAAATTAATTTCACTGCTGGTCCCTTGAACAAGGTCCTTAACCCTCTGCTGTCCTACTTCAGGTGCTGTTTGACCTTGGTTAACAGTGCCTGCTAAACAAATAAATCATATTCACCAGAAGGCCACAAGTCCAGTGAAACTCAGTGACCAATTTTTTCCTTTTCTTCTTGATCACACAGGGAAGAGTTGTCTGTGTCAGATACAGGTCATTCACGTCAAGTCGTGTGGCAAATCCTCACGGACGATCAACATTACCTGCCGTTTACAGACGTTCCATTACCCGACAATGTGAAATGCCGACGGATCTATAAGGAAATGATCACGCTGAGCACGAGAGGATGATTTAACAAGGGCAGCTAGACGTGGGAGGGTCCATGTGTTCATGAGCCCCCCCCCCCAGGTCAATGAGGAACTGGCACCGTCAAGCACAAGCAAAGCTCTCTGGGATGTCTTCAGAGACCCTGACGAAGGTGTGAAGAGCACCCCCAAAGTGGGACAGATTGTCTCAGGTCGTGAACAAGTAACAGTTACAGAAACAAAAGATATATAGATAAGAAGTGGGGGGGTCTGATGACTATATACCCTGATCAGGCCTGAAAGAGATATATAATTTCACATTTAAACGTGCAGCTTCCCCAAGTTTTTTTTTGAGTGAAAATTTGAGTGGAGAAAAGAAATAAATAAAAAAAAAAACAGACACCAAATAGCCAGACAGGCGTTTTGTCCAAAGTGGGACGGTTCTGAAGTGAGGACGGGCAAATTCAATTTCATGCCCTTGTAAGCATAATCAGAGTACAGAGAGCGACGAAAGGGAAGAGTTACGCAGCTCTTCCGTGTGCTTACTCAATCTCTGTATCAGCAGACTCCCAGAGAGCACCGTGTCCTTACGCTACCATCCCCTACACGCCTCGGGAGAAACACGCCAAGGCTCGATGACAAACGAGAACTCACTGCAGGTTTATTTATTTATTTTTTTTAAAGCTATTAGACTTTCTTTTGCTTAGGTAGACAGGGGACAGCTCCCTGATTGGTTCTCGCCTCTCAAGGAAAACAGCTTCACCAATCATCTGAGGGACACACTTCTATAGCTCATCCGGAGCGGCGCGAGAAACTGGGACTCGTCCTTGATTTCGAAAGCAATGGAGTCCTGAAGTAGGCCGACCTCACTGCGTGTCACGCTGCTTAGTGTGAGCTGGGCGGGCTGGGAGAGGCCGCAGAGAGCAGTACAGTGAAGATGGCCGTCTGCCGTCAGTTCTGGCTTTCATTCTGATGGCCATAAATATCAGGTGAGACAGAAGATGACTCTGTGATTCATTTGGGCCCATTATTTCATCCCGGCAAAAAGAGGGGGGTCATGCAAACCCACCAGATTGGGAGGTGCCTGTGATTGGAAGGTCACCAGTTTAAATCCTGTGCTCAATAGAGTAGCCACATGTACCCCCCAGGACACCCAGTTAAACAAGTGACTTCCACCTCTATACATGTGCATGTCTTACAAAGATGGGATTTACGAAAACAAAGACGTTCCAATGTACTTCTACAAATGGAAGATAATGCTTCATTGTCATGTTTGGAGTCCGAAAAGGGAAGCGGCTACGATGCAAAGGGGGTTGGGTGATTCACTGTGTCGCTTTGCGTTTGAGGGGATCTGGGAGAAACGGGTCGGGGAAGAACATTCAACATACTGGGATCACAGGGCTAGAGCTCTCGCATTATACTAAATGGCTAGAGTTGCATGACCTGTAGCGGACCGCTAACCGCTAATCGCGCGCGCCAAGTTCCACTAAAACGTCAAAATCACGTCCGTAGCACTGAGCTGACACCGGCCTCACGGCCCCAGTCCAGGTGCGTTCAGCCCAAGGGTGGCTGCAAATCCACGTGAAATAAAACATAAGAGTCCAAATGGTGACACTAGCCTAATTAGACAGGAACATGTACGAGCGACGACACACGACAGACCGGGCAGCCATTAGAGGTATTTAATTGGGGAGAGAAAAGCGACAGCTTCAGTGTCAATGAAGCCGAGAAGAGGCTCTGGGGAAGATGCCTCCATTATAGGTTCACGCTTGGGGAGCGAGCGGCTTGCCGAATGGCTGGGCCCACGTCAGCCTGCCGTCGGTGAACCGAGGGAAGGCGAGCGAGCCGAGGCATGGCAGGAGCAGGAGAGGGACCAGGAGGCTTGCTTGCTGGGGCAAACGCGCACTTTAATAGCAGCTAATAAACAGGACCATAACCCGACAAGCAACGAATCAAATACGAGGAGTGGGAACACAAGGCTGTCAGACGCCGAACTGTAAGATGCACACACGGTGGGAGATTTACATAAGTTAAATACACACAGGGGGGTCGGACCGGGTACACACTAGACACGGGCAAACACACATGCAACAATAGGGAAAAATGCAACCATTAACAACAAGGGCTACTTACACTTGCATGCCGGGCATGCAGGGATATGCACCCTGCCGGCGTCACAATATGCTGCTTCAACAACATTTTCAAAAGCATCTTTCTGGCACTTTGAAATTGTGGCGAGAAAATTCACTGGATATGTAGCTTGTCATTAGAGAGGGATAGCAGTATATCTGCAGGCCGACGGACCTCCATCCTGATGGCATCGTGTGAATCTGAGGGTCATGAGATCCCACAGCTACCTTCTCTCTCTCCCCCCCCCCCCTCCCCCCAGGGGTCATCAAAGGCCACCTAATGCTCCAACAACAGCCTTAACGTCATACTAGGTTCTTTAGCAGACGCTGTTGAGGAGGCACATGGGAAACGTTCCGAATCAGACATCTATATCTACAGGCAGCTAATGACTTAGTCCTTACCTAGTCACAAAAAGTTCACTATAAAAGAAAGACACAATTTCACACCCATGCCATACGGAAATCCTTGCTTCCCTATCCAGTTAGCGATGGGAACTTTGGGTCTCAGGTTAGGTTACTTCTGAGGTCAGGTTTATTCCTATACTTGCCGAATCCAAAAGTATTCAGACAAAGAGGTACCAGTGCGAGGTGGGGACCACAGGGGCTACAGAATCGCATTCATAGCCTAAAGTCTCAGGTCCTTAAGATGTATCATGGAAAGACTCCCACGTAATGGGAAACCACGTCTCAGCACGCTTAAAAAACGTGAGACGATCGAGCTCCACGGCGTTTCCAGCGTCTGTCCTGCTGAATGCAAACCTGAATCTAATTTCCAGGTGCTGCCCTCATCTCCACTGCCCTCTGTACTCGATCTGCATCGAGGATCGGCCGATGGAAATTGGGAGGCATTAGGCAATTAGCAGCCGGGCCTGTATCGCTCTCAACCTTCAGCGATTCCCCCACGCAGTGTTCCAGGCCATTCCAGTCGCTTATTTAAAGGTCAGCAAAACGGCCGATTAAATATTAAAACCGCGCTGAAAGCCTTCTGCGAGCTTGCCAGGATTTAAAAGGCATCGGGTGAACGCTAAATTACATTTGAGGGGTCGTTAAGATCAGAGGAACGGCGGGGGGGGGGGGTTGGTTTCATAGCTAGGCAAGTGGAGAGACACTCTGCAGTTTCTGGAAAACAGACCCAGGAACAAAAAAAAACAAAAGATTCATCATCTGTGCAGCATCCAACAAATGACAGTCAAGACTCATTAAAAGTATATCATTAATTTGACTTAACTGGAGTGGAGAGAAGCAGATGAAAAGCAGACAAAAGTGATATCTCAAGGAAATAATTTTAAAACGGCTGCCAAACTCTGTGCCCTTTAGAGCACATACTTTTTCAGAGATTCACCATTTGCCAAACCCGTGTGAACAGGCCTGAAGGTTTCAGCAAGGTCCCAAATTAACCGGAGGTGACAAAAACGGCTAATTTTCCCCGCTAATTCTACTCCATTAGGCTGTTTCTTGCGGAGCACTGCTGTGATTATTCCGTGCTGGATTCCAGGCCCGCTTCCGCTGCCAGCTGAAGGAGTCAGCGTTCCGGGGGACGGGATTCCACGCGGAACCAGAATAAAAGGGGGGAGGGGGGGTGGTAATGAGCACCCCCGGGATGTGGTCGCTTAGCAGGGGGAAGCCTTCATGTGCGGAACTCCCCCGCAGGAATACGGTGATAGGGGAGTTGGAATAGAGTTGGAGTAGAGGGGAAAGCAATTCGTGGAACGTGACGGTAAACACCATCACTGGGGGAGGGGCTTTTTGGAGAGCTCTGGGTGAGATGGGGCCCTTACGCAGCAATGGCATTGCCAGGATACTGCCCTTGGGTAGACATTTGCGTATTTAAGGGAGGGGGGGGCACCAGTGAATCCTGTCAGAGGATTTTGGGAGTGCGCTGGTGTCATGATGGTGAATGTTGAGACCAAGTTCCGAGGTGGGTTACATTGAATCTCAAGTCTCCCTTATGAGGAGCCCCAGGATGACAGGTTAAATGTACCTAGGTGGCCTGGCAGCTGAGGGCAGCTTTAGACGACACTTGTCTCATGACGGTTTTCGAAGGGCACTCAGTAACCACGTCAACCTGGGGGTCTAAAGCTCTAGGCTTCAAATCTGAGCCAAAATCTCAGCACTCTAATCCACTCCATTGCACAGCGCTCCCCTACTCAACAGCCCTGTGGGGTGGGGGGGTGGGTGGAGCAATTATCTCTGTTCTGGGCACTGAGTGCAGATTCAAAGGGCCCCCGGATACATGGGGATACTTTCAGATGGGGTCTAATGGCGCCGTGTGACGGCCTGCGCCCACGCACATACACTGAGCGTGAAGGCGGATAAAAATGAAAGAGAAAAACACACATCAGAATAAAGAAAGCGTGAAAGCGGACGGCGGCGTGCTCTTTACTGGCTTTTAAAGGAATTTCACAGCGAGCCAAAGTGTATGCTGCAGAAATAATGAAAAGCAGCAGCAGCCCCAGGATGGTCAATCATTGCAGCTGTGTGTGTGTGCGTGGGTGTGTGTGTGTGTGTGCGTGGGTGCGCGTGGGTGTGTGTGTGTGTGTGTGTGCGTGGGTGTGTGTGTGTGTGTGCGCGTGGGTGTGTGTGCGTGGGTGTGTGTGTGTGTGTGGTTTCCCTGGGTCTCCTGACACTGTTCGTGCTGCTCAGGTGAACTTTGGTTCCCCGCCATCAGCGATGGTGTTTGCCACCACTCAAACCAAAAATGTGTGTGGCGCCCCCTGTAACACACAAACTGCTGCTACTCTAAATATGAAATTAAACACATTCCTTATTGAGGAGATGATGGAACAGCATGTTCTGCAAGCTACAATCGCCTAACCATGCCCTACATATTTATTTAGCTATTGAAGCATTTGGCGCGGGGGGGGGAGTTTTTGAGTGAAGCCCCATAAACAAAACACCAGGCCATACTCACTATAGTCCTTATTCTAGTAAATAAGCGCAGAATCACCAGCACCCTGCACAGGTGTGATGAAACTGTGCAGGAATGAGCAGATGTACTCTGGGAAGGAAGGCGCGTTGCGTGATATGGATGCAGCGAGGCATCCCAACGGGCTACTGCATCCACCGTTGTCCCGTGAGCAAGTCTGGACTACGATAATGCCTGTAGAAGATTTTTGGTTGGTCTCGTCTCACCGATAACCCTACAATTCTTATTATCATCTGACAAGAAGGAGACAGCAGAAAATGAACGGGAAAAAAAACTAAACAAAAAGTTCTGCCCTTTAGGTAACTGGCCAGGACCAAGATAACAGCATGAAAAGAACAAAACATCACATCCGCTAATCATCCACACAGCTAACACACTCCACAAGGCCTTTGGTATCTTCTAACGCGCACGGATCCTTCAACATGATTTTTGGTCTCCGCCAGTGAGAGAAAGGTCTGTCCGGTAAAGGTGCAAATGTCTGGGCCATTATTTTCCCCGAGACATTTGAGGAAGCTGATAATCGCACTTCAATCACCTGGATCCTAGCCAGTGTAATTTAGCTTCCAACCTCATCAACAGGTAACGCGGAGATGCATACTGCTGCAGGGATCCATCGTGGCAAGCTGAGGAACGAAACGTGCTGCAGGTCCTAGCTGGGGGGGGGGTCACGAAGGGCTAAGAGATGGCCCCCGAGCCGTCTGTCTGTCAGTCCGTCACCTAAGGGCTGCCTGTATTCTGGTCAAACTATAATTATTTATAAAGCTCCGACAGCATGTTAAAGGGCTCCGTAACTCAACAAGCAGCACACTGCGCTAATATTGTGAAAGGTTTTGGGTTCAAATCCCAGGGAGCATACATGAACCTCTCCCCTCCAGTAAGGTGCTTTGGATAAAATCATCATATAAACGTAAAAAAGAAACATGTCTTTTCAGAAACAAATACTTCAACTAAAAGCAGTGGAAGGTACAAATCATAAAAAGCTTCCCAAAGGATTTTTTTTTTTTGTGTACAGATATAAAGACAGAAGGCATTGGGGAGTCTTCAGAACTGGCATTTTCTTCTTCAAAACACACACTGCAAAGCCTTAAATGGTTTGCAAAAGGACGGAAAGAGACGAAAGTGAGCAGTTTGAGACCGGGCCAGTCTTTGTTTATCCTACGTGGTTTCGTTTGGCAGAGACACCGGCTCTCTGTAATGATCCCACCACTGAAGCATCTCGCCCCTGCAGTGCTGGCTTATTCCCAAGCTTACCAGATCTGAGTGTTCTCCCCGGGTCGACTGAAACATCCCTCCCCAAATTGACACTTTTTCTGCGCCAAACACACCAGGTCCAAAACATCAGTAAACCCCGACAGCAAAAATATAATAATTATGTACTGATTTCTGCATGCGACCAGCAGAGGTGGTGGTCTACCTCAGAGATGAGGGAGGTGTGGATTTTCTTGAGGACGTTGTCCATCTCCATCAGCTTGGGTCCCACCAGTGAGCTGTGAGGACCACTCAGATGCCCGATGTGGTCCAGGCCCAAGTAATGGAGAATCAGGATATCCCAGTCATGCCACTTGAGAACCGCATCCAGATGACGGGTGACATTGTTGTCCACCTGCGGGG
>JABFDZ020000115.1:433535-449834 GCA_019775955.2 Pollimyrus isidori
CCCCCCCCCCCCCCCCCCCCCCCCCCCCCCCCCCCCCCCCCCCCCCCCCCCCCCCCCCCCCCCCCCCCGCCATGGAGCCTATCCCAGGCAGCAAAGGGTACAGAGATGGGTACATCCTAGATAGGACGTCAGTCCATCACACAGCAAGGTTTGCTAATCATCAGATTAATAGTAAACACTGTTTGCCCAGGGTCATCCTGATCCTGGAGTGCCGGTCTCCAGGTCTTCCATCCTACCTGGTCTCAGATGAACCAAACGTGCTCTCAGGTAGACAGTCACTCATCAGGTAGGATAGAAAACCTGCTGGATTCTGGCTCTACTGGATCAGGGTTGCCTACCCCTGCTGTTCAGTACACTGTCATGGTTGCAGACCACTCTGCCTCACCTGTTGTAATGCAGCAGTCACTGTAACGTTGCAGCATTACCTACTGTTGTTATTCACGGTTCTCTGTACATCTGTTACCCTGAATCTGTCGGCTACCAAGCAAAGAAAGGATTTCGCTGTGCTTGCGAGGTGTGACAAACTGTAGAATCCATTGAATAAAAAACAAACGAAAAATACATTTGGACGGATGCTGAAAAAGTAAATATGTAAAAGAGCCATGTTAATGTTAAACTGAAATATTAATTGCTCTGCTCAGTGAGACACGGTAGTCGCGTGTCTGGTATGCAACACGTGGGAGAGCAGAAATATCAGGCGGACTGCAGGACGTCTGGACATCCTGCCAACTGTCCTGTATTTATACCCGCCTGTGCATTAGGATTGGTCCTTGCAGCCATCCCCCGGAGCCCAGTCCACCTTCCTGCTACTGATTCCGAAAAATTCATTAATGTGCTTAGCCTAAGTGCTCTAATTGCCACACTTGGATAACTCACGGCTCTAGCAGGAGCTCAAACCTACAGACAGTGGGAGAGCACACAGAAACATTCACCACCATCATTTCTTGTTGAGCACTGGAATTAGTTCCTGTTTGTTGATGAGATTTAAAGGATTTAGGCATGCTTGGAAGGTCAAAATCTGCGTTTCAGTAAAAATCCCTTGCGCAGGTAACGCAATTGCCATGGTGATAATTTGAGACACTTCTTAGGGCTTTTGGTGGGTGGGGGTGGTGGGCTGTTGAAACTGAGGGGACAGCATGGTTAGCAGGGGGAGCCTAAAAGCGCATGATGTCCACACCCCAGGAACGGGGCTCTAATGTCAATGTATGACAAGCGCACAGAACTACACTCGAGCTTCACTTAAGAGGACAGTGGTTCCATTGAAATGTTATGAATTTAAATAAAAAAAAAAAAACAGCCAAAATTGTATGAATGAGGCTTATAAAATAACGTCTGATTTTTTTTCCTCCAAAGGACATAAAAATGTAACTAAAATGAATACATTTATTATTTCCATCACTGCAGCATGGCATTACAAAATTCAGGCTCTCAGCAGTAAAGGCAGAACTCACCAGTAAAGGCAGTACACCAGCATCACCAGACGCTGTCATTTCATACTCGTAACACAGGAGTCAAAAGCAGTGTTCATAGTAAGCTCAGGGGTTTCCGTCTGGAATCAATAAATCAAGTTCATCTAATACAAATCTAATCTAAATTTAATCCAATCTAAATGTGACAAACATGTTGTGTGTAACTAATTAAGTTGCCTTCTCTGACAAGTTTTCAATCACACAATAAGTACAATAGCGCCAGTAATTTCCCAAAATAATGTCAACAAGACCGTTTCCAGAAATCGCTCCATTCAGACCACTATGAGAGCCCGTGGTTCCGGAAACGTCTCTGACATGAAAATAAAAAAGATCCCCCTCTTCTCCTGACCTTTTCTGACTTCCTATGTATTTTGTAAAAGGTCACAACACTACAGTTGTAAGTGTAGCCATATTTAAATATATCTATTATTTTAAAAAAATAACTGGACTGGAGAAAATGATGTCAGTTCAAAAAGCTCATTAGTCATGCTGTGAAATAACAAAAACGATATATAAAGATTCCCTGAACAGCTAGGCTATATAAGTGACATTTAAATATTTGAACATAAGATGAATACAAGATGAGAGTTTGCCTGAAGCATTTTAAATGTGTCAGGTTTCACCAATTTCAGAAGCAATTTGACTAAAATACTGAAACTAAATTGTGTGCAAATTGGAGACATGTGAGATTTCATGGTGTGTTTGTGCACTGACAAAACTAGAACTTAAATCCATCTATAACACAAGACAGTGAAATCTGTACAATTCTCAGTGTCGTTTCCAAAAGCAGACCGTTTGTGCTATACTGTTAATAGCATTATTCTTAATCAGCAGATTAGTGAGCCCCTCTATCGTATGAACTAACACAATGAACATTCCGTCCAGTTGTTTTGACAGGATTTGTCTGTGGTTGAATGCCTTTCTACAGAAAGCACAAAAGGTACTTTAACAACAGGGACTCTGTCCTTTCAGCCACGACACCAGGTAATCTGCTGCAATGCTACCTGACCTAATATTTTCTATCTTTTGTTCCAGAGTGGAACAGGCGAGTATCATCAGGATTGCAGTTGCCTGGTCCCATAGACATAAAAAGAGTGAAACAGTCACCAGGGAGAATGGTTCCAACATACTTGGCTTTGCCATTTTAATAGCTCCCTTTTCATGATGAAACCACCAATTGACACTGCACTCTACAAACTGAAAGCCCTGCATCACTGCCCTCGACTGCATGTAAACACTTAAAACTGTTATACTAACAATTAATCATTGGTCAGCGCTAAGTCAAATTACTGAAACCAGATTTGGGGACAAAAAGAAGTCAATTATGCAGAACTAAAAGAGAAATTAAAAATAAAAAGCTCAAACTGCCAATAACAAAATGGCTCCAAGAGTAGAAATCCACAAGGACGACTCTCAACTAGAAGGGCACCTGAAACCAGTGACCCTTGGAGTTTAGAGAACAAATTGAAGGGAAGAGAGGCGAAATGGTGAAAGGTGCCATTCCAGTGGTTCAGCTATGGGGGGGCGGGGGATGGGTCAGAGATCAAGGAAGAAGCCGGCCAGGTCTTAAGGGGAGACTCACGAGCGGGCGGCCTATGCCAGATTTCCCTTGGACACAATAGTGGATTTATGTTAATTGACTGGCTGGATTAGGGGTTTTGTCCCCCACTCTCCCACCCAAAAGGCTTCAGAGGGCTCTTGAATAGAGCCTTACTCTCTTAGGTGCAAACGTAGGACCGGTATCCCCAGACTGCAAAAGGCTGCATCCGTAATCGTTCTGTGGGATAATTAATCATGTGCTCATGCCATTGTTTGGCATGACCTCATATGACAGCCATCCAGCGAGACAGTGGTCTGGGCTTCTGGCAGAGTAAGCTAATGTCCTTTTCCAGAATTCCCGAGTTTGCAGCAAACAAGCAAACAAAACAAACATACAAATAAATATTTCACATTTCCACCAGGCAATCATGATTCGAGTCGGATTTCACAGTAACCCACATGTGTCTGGGTGAGATTCAGCGTCTAATTGAGGTTGCGGGGAACCCAGGCATGTTCTGAGCCTGGCGGGAGGCCCAAGAAGGCCAGGCTCACTTTTTCAGCTAGAAACAAAATCTGCCAGAGGCAGCGAATCCAGAGGAGCTGGGCGGGGGGAGGGGAGGGAGCCTTGGGAGGCTGCCATGCAAAGCTACCGGGCGAGCCTTGAATAAATAAATCAAAGCAGGTTTAGTATTATACTTACGCTATGCACAGCATCTGTATAAAGAATCCAGTATGATTGGGGGGGATGCAGAAAAATTAAATAACTAATCTCAGAAAGGGAACAAATACAAGGATTCATACTAGAAGGTGAAGAGGTCCTTCTAAGGGATAGGAAATTGCTCTTGTACCTTTGAGTGGTTTACTTAAACTAGTTTTTCAGAACATATCCTGGGATGAAAACACAGCGTACAACCATCCTGATCATTATGGATAAAGACAGACAGATCACGACACTACTGCATCAGTAAAAAGCAGGACCCTGATTGGACTGTCACACTTTTCTCTGCCATCTGCTCCCCAGCAAATCTGAATTATCCAGCCCCCACCCCCAACAGCAAGATTGCATGTTCATCAAATCTTGCTGAAGTGCAACCAAAAAGAGTCGGCCCAGATTCCAGCCATCGTCACCAAAGTCACATTGGGAAAAGGCCTTACATAAGGACCCCTAACGAAGACTCAGGGTGTCCCGGAGGCCCACAGCACACATAAGATTCTCCCTGTCACAAACACGGCCCTAAAATGTTTGTTCGGTTATCAGCAAGGAACACCGACATCATGGTGTTGGCGACTACAAAGCTAAAAGGGAGCACAGCTGAGTGCAAAAAGCCGTGCCAGCTGAGCCAGACAGGAAACTTCTGGGAGTATCTCTCAGCCCAGAGAGCCAAGAACCCGAGGTAGGGAGGCAAAGAGCATCAGTGCCATGATAAGTAACCTCCATGTTGCCCGTGAACAGATCTCACCTGTATTAAGTCAAAAGCTGCGAAAGCAAGCGGAAGGTATTTAATTTACTAGTGTATCTGAACTGGGCATAATCCCACCAAGATATATTCACGTTTTTCCCTCCCAGCCTCACCAGTACTTAGGGCTTTCTCACATTCTTGTTGGATCCGCTGCTCACATGATCCTTTCACCCCAGGCTAATGTTTCAGCCCAAACCATGGGGGGCAGGTTCAAAAAAGGCTATATTTCACAATGCTTTTGCAGGTAAAGATGGGAGAGCCAGCAATTCCCAGCTGCAGCCCTGCTTGGGTTTCTGTCAAACCCACTGCGGATTTTGATGTTCAAACTCCTCACAGTGCAGCAGGACAGAGGCCCTATCAAAGTAGAATCTATTGCCACAAGCGCTAAACAGCAATACAAAGTTCTGGCGCAGCATGGGGAACACCGGTCCCAAAACGTGATGAGATACACTCCTCTCTCTGGGACCGGCAACACCAGGGCAATCCAGCCATCCACTATGCACAAAAACACTGCCTAATTAAATATTTATTTTTTCACCCTTCGAAGTACGACTTTGAAGAAGCAGGGGCTCCTTTTTAGTTACTGTGTTCCGCGATCTAATGACTTTTGTTTCTGACTTCTTCCACATAGGTTACATGGTTGTAAATGGATAGAACAAGCTATTTGTACCTGCAACTGTTAGCCTGTCATACAGGGAAGGTTCTGCTGCCACCTGCTGACGGTTTTAAGAAATACCACAAGAAAAACAGGTTTATGATCATCGGAGAGAGAGAGTAGAAGGAAACTTGGAAAACACGGTAGCTAAAAAGGACCTCCTGCTTCTTCAAAGTCGTAATTTAGTGGTAGAGTCATAATAACAACTTGCCCCATTAAATAAAAGGAAATAATTATTGGGTGAAATGTCATATATTAAATTGTGTAAATATATATATATATATATATATAAAAAAAACATTTATTCGCTGGAATCATTTCAAAATTTGAAATAAAGCAAGATAAAGATCGTACATAACTTTCCGGAAATTACTTCACAGAGATATAAAAGATTTACCGTAGCCTATTCCATTCCTTTTGTTGCATAATAGATAAAAGTATAATGTCTCTTCAGACATCGTGGCAAACCCTGGGGAGGGGTATCTCACAAAACCCTCATCAAGTGATGTTCCATGGAAGTGCACAGAGGTTGGTTTTGAAGCCCGCTGACTCTGTGTCTCCCCAGTGGTCACTCTGAGTGGTCCCTGTATCACCGCTGTGACTCCGCAATGCTCTACTCAGTCTGTCGTTCACCATGTACTCATTTTTATAGAAGATCCGGCATTTAGCAGACAGAGAAATAGTGCAAAACACCTTCATTTAGTAGCGGCCTAATCAGGCACCGACATCAAGCATGGTTCTACACAGGTTCTATCACCTGAGGAGACCCTGAGCTGCTCTCCGGAACATTCTACAGTACCTTATGGCAAAAGAAGCTGGTTTACAACAGTTTTTTGGTCATAGTCCAGACATCTGGCATACAACAGTCTCAGAGCACTATATTTTGTGACTGCATACATCTTAAATATTTATAACATTTGTAACAGAAGTGTGATAAACGGTGTAATTTTCCGAGTAATGTCTTTTGATTTCACACTGTCTGCACTGAATTTTATTTTGTGACCAAGCGTTTGCGTTCCTGACTGATTAGCGTCATTCAGCAGGACTGCAGCCTTCTTTATCAGAAAGGAATTATTTTCCAGGAACCCTTCATCCTGTCGTACTGAAACGTTTATCAGTAGATCCTACTTGTAAAATTTTAGCAAATCAAAGCTCACAAAACGCATTTCTAACAACATTATAATAATTGCATGCAGCAGACATTTTTCTGACTGTTTACTATGCCGGTGTGCTAAGCAATACGGCCCACCATTTTGAAAGCAACTATTGGCAGTAAATAACGGCTTATTTTTAACCATCTGCTGATACCGATGGTTGGTCGATACAATCGGTGCATCTCTAATCGATCAAACAGACATCCACCCATCACTGACCCAAAAAAATCCGAACACTGGCCAATTAATGCCAAGTAAAACACCCTGCAGCACTGATTATATGACGCTGAGTCTCTATAACCCCCTGCCCCCACACCTGCTGGATAGGAAAAGTTAACCCGGCAACCGGTCACGTTAGCCATAGCTCACCGTCACGGCTGGGGAGAGGAATGAGGAGCTGACCTTTGACCTCAGTGCTTCTGTGTGGCAAAGCTAACTGGTGTTAATTTCATGTGAAATATCCATTTACAAACACCAGAGACACTGAATGAACTCAGCCCCTGTCTAGAAGTATCAGTTCAGCGTTTCAATTCCGCTTTAAGAACATGTTATCCGTCCTTTCACGGTATATTACAATCTTTGTCTCCTGAAAAGAGTTGGGTGGCGGGTTCAAATCCCATGAATCCCATAACCACTGGAGTAGCTGTATCACTGCCGGACTCTTGAACCCAAATTATCCAGGTACCTGGGCTACCTCTACTTCCTGTGGCTCCTAAATAAATAGCCATGCCAGCACCAGACTGTGTGTATATTTACACAAACGTAGCCAAAACACTGACTCCAGTCTCACTGCTGATGTCATGTATACATTGAACAGACCATACCAGGAGGGTTGAGACCAAATAGTATGAGGAATAAAATAAGTTTTGATGCAGGAGAAGGTGTTTCTCAGCTACGATAACCACAAATGTCCTTCTGCTGCCACCTTGTGTCACAAAGGAGGACTGCAAGCACCGCTGACATAGTTCGATTAGCTAATGACAATTTTATATATTACACCACTGAGGGAAGTGCAAATCAGAGGTGGAAAGTTCAAGTCCAGAAACTACAAATCCAGACCAGGAATTTGTTTCAACTAACCAGTTGAGTGCAAAGTGTGACAGTCACAGAGAACTCAACTGGTTGGCTGGAACAAAACGACATACTGGCAGCAAAGTAAAAAAAGGCCAAAAATACACTGGTGCATGAACCCATCTTACCTTGATGCGAGGCATGGTGACAGTAGGAGGTCTGGCTTTGGCCACAAAGCTCAATGAAGAGCCCCTCTCAATCAGGCTCCGGGTGTACGGCATGAAGCGCCGGCCCTTGACCCCATACACAAAGTCCTCCCGAAGGGCGTCGATCAGCAGCACCACCACCCGGTTAAAGAGGGCAGGGGGCACCTTTGAAGAGTTACCTGCATCTCCTGCAAGAACAAAAGAAAATGTGGGAACATTCCAAATTTAAGATAAGTTAAGTGGCTTTAATAATCACACCTTTACTGACATAAAAGCAGTGGGGGTTACTAAAAAGCCCATAGGTGCGCATGTGTGAGTCAATGGTGTGTGAGTATGCCCTGTGATGGGCTGGCTCCTCGTCCTGGGTTGTTCCCCGCCTAGTGCACGTAGCCTCCAGGATAGGCTCCAGACCACCCGTGACCCAGGAGGATAAGCAGTTTGGAAAATGGATGGATGGATGAATAGAAAAGTGAAGGTCGAATGGTTGCATGCTCAAAGGCACATAACTTGTGAAATGTATTATTAT
Organism: Pollimyrus isidori; assembly: GCA_019775955.2. Taxonomy (NCBI): domain Eukaryota; kingdom Metazoa; phylum Chordata; class Actinopteri; order Osteoglossiformes; family Mormyridae; genus Pollimyrus; species Pollimyrus isidori. The sequence continues at coordinate 441,556 of JABFDZ020000115.1, forward strand.
TTTCAGAGGCAGCTTAGTGGAGCAGTGGTGGCCTTGTGGTTAAGGAAGCATGCTTGTGACTAGAAGATTACTGGCTTGAATCCCTGACCAGCAATATAACACCATCCCCAAGAACTGCACCCCAGGTACTAAATTAGCTGTCCACTGCTATGCCACACATTGGTTAAATGAGGAGGACGAATTTCGCCGTTATGCGGTATGTCTAAAATTAATCATTTTCAAATAAAAGCGAAGCACGACTTGTTGCAGCTCTCCTTCCCAGATTACTTGTGTTCCTCCTCTCGAAAAAGTGGACAATCTACTACTAGATTAAATGCACAACTTGCTGATCGCGTACCTGGACCAGGTTCGGCCGGCTGGTCAGACAGTTTACTCTTCAGGGTGAAGGACGACTTGACCGGCGCTGGAAAAAATCCTCGTAGGAAAAGTGCAATGCCACATATTTCCAATAACAGGCAAAGAGAGGCAAACACCGACGAGCGGACTTTCATTGTGTTTATATGCTACCAAAGATGGTTAATATCGATCTGTTTAGAAGGAATTGGTAGATTTACTTTTTATCTAATTTCGCCAGGAATTAAGAAACAACTCGCCACTATGGAGATTAATGTTACTATATCCTCGTGCATTTACACTATTGAGCTGTATTATGTTAACAAACATTACTGGTATGGTAATACCAACCATTCATTTATATCTAATCACTAAAATGTCAACCGCAAAGCGAGTTCTTTAATTTAAAGTTTTTAATGAAGAACAACACCCTAAGAAATTCACCATAGCCACTCCACGTTAGGACATCGATATGGTTAGAAGGTAACAAAACAAAGTAACAAAAGTAACAAACAAGTTTATAAGTCTATTAGTATAAGTAACAAAAACGAGTCTTCTTGATTGCTGTGTAGCTACAAACCACTTACAAAATGCTATTGCGTTTAATGAATGGGATCAGCGCTTCACGTGTTTAGTAGCGCCGCAATGCAGAGCGAACGCGAATGTAACTCAGAACGCTTAAAGAAACGATCTGCACACAGTAAAGGAGTATTTGCTTCTTCAAAAGAAAGCAAGTGTTTCGCTGTCAAGTACGAATCAGACGAGTTTTCAAATTGACACTTCCGGGTTCCGTACACCTACGGATCGGTGGAGGGTACAAAATACCAAAATGACGAGTTCAGGATTAAACTAAATTTGTATCTTTCTATTTACATCTCAGAATGAATATCAAAAGGCAATTAGGGTTTAGCGCTGATTAAACTAGATTTTCTCGGATCACAGTGAAGATAAGTAAATTAAATTAAAACATTTTTTTTCATTAAACTTGAGTAAATACACAAGACGTACTTCTATTCTAACAACCAGGAAATTAAGTATCACATTTCTAATAAGTGTGGCTGTGGATGTATTCATACTTTATTTGTATAGCATAATAACTATTTATAAAACTACAAAACCAAGTGATTCTAAACGAATATTAAATCAAACACACTTAATGGCCAGTGATGCCATAAGGTAGCGGATTTGAAAGATTGCAGGTTTGAATCCCCGACCAGCAAAGCGGCACTGAGGTGCCCTGAGTAAGGTATCACCCCCAAGTCTGCTTAAAGACAGGAAAATAATTTAAATTTACTAGCCATGGGCGAAATGTGTAGTAACAATGTTTCTTGAAAAAGACGTGGGAACACCGTCCCTATTTACCTACTAAATTTATATTAATGTATATGTTTTTTGAGTAATCAAAACCACAAATATAGAAAAGAACAACATCAGTAAAGATTAAAGATGATACTATAGTGCCTCAGAATATCTTAAAATACACATTCTAGTAATGAAATATGCATACATATATAAAATTCTGTTACAGTAAAAAATCAGTAGAAGAAAATTTCAAATGAAGGTAAATTTGACAGCATTTTATTAGCATCCCATATGACATGTGAGATTGTTACTTAAAAGACATTTTGACACTGACTATAAAATTCACATGAACGCACCAAATCACGGCGTAATAATGTATGAATTTCAATGGCTTTGCCTGAATGACTCATTTAAAATAAAACATTGTAATAAGACTATTGATCAATCAACTACATGAACTTAGCCGTAAGAAAACCCGTTCAGTTTGAGAAAGTCTCTGCTTATTTTTAATTTTTCGCGCGGAGTTACTCTTTAAAGGATACACATGGTTTATTCAGACCCCTCATAGCTGCAAAAAAATTGCCTGAATTATAGTTTAATATTTGAATTAATTGAACACACTATGGTTAAACTACACGTTTTTACTCATCAAGAAAAATCAAGTAACATGTATTCTTTAAATAACGTATTCGAAATGACAATTCTCTTTATTTTTTGCACTACAACTATGCAAGGTAAAATCTGGCATCTTGAAGGGCACCATAGACAGACCTGCTTTGTTTTTCTTCATTCTCTTGTTTGGAAACGTATGGCGCGTACCATTAACAGCACTACCGTTATTTAAGTTTGTCTAAGTTCGTATATTATTATCAAACAGCATTAGTTAATAAACGGATAATTTACCACATTCGTTTACATCTTGGTACCAGCCAGGATTATGCCGTATTTTAGTTGTTCTTACTCGATAGCTAAGTAACTCTAGCCGCTTATTTAGAAGAACTACAGACAATCGGCAACTTTTTAGTATAGATGTTATAGATTGATTGTTTAATCGCATTCACAATAATATATCCAAAAATCGTATTTTATCCGGATTTGCATTAGGACATTTAGAAAGATTCGTGGTCACTGTAGATTTAGGTACAGATATTTCATGATCACAGCATAATTAAGGCACAACTGAACTAATTTTATCCCTTCTCTCGGGTCCCGCATTTAACTGTCTTATCACGACAGTACTTTTGATTTAAGATAGCAATACCTTTTCTGAAGAAAAGGCACAGAGGTTTTATGGTTTTTGACTCGTAATTGCATCTTCCTGCGTTCAGGTCATTAATGCCTGGTCTATCTGTAGACTGATCGTTAGTTAAGTCGGGCGCATTTAGTGTTTGCGGCCTTTCGCAACCATGGACGTCGTTAGCGGGTTATCCACGAGCCCGGATGGCTGGATTTCTGGGCACTGGGGCGCAGGGCTTGCCCCACAGCCATCGGATTGCCTGCCGAGCAAACGGAAGCGAAGCTGCGCCGGTGGCGACGGCTCGCATGGAAATGGCCACGTTCAGGAGCACGGAGGGCCGAAGCTGTGCCCGATCCAGGGCGTATTAAAGAAACACAGTGAGTGCTCTTTCCCCGCTAAGAATGTGAAAACGTCTCTTGTCAAATAGTTGGGACTCCCCCACCTTAAGGTGAGGATGAAGGAGAAGTCCTCTGTGTTTGTATGAACAGATAATCAGTATTCGCTTTTTTGGCTAGAGACAACTGTACGTCCTAGGTATTTGTTTGGGCAGTTTTGATGCTCACATCACAGATATCAGAGAACATAAAGTAAGCAAAGCAGATTAAAAAATGAAGGGATAAAAGTGTAGAGCATTGCAATGCAAGCTGTGCCATATACTGACAACAATTATAAGTGGAAACGAGAACAAAGAAACTGAATAATGGAATATGAAAGTATGAAAATATATGATGTCCAGTAGATGAAAAGCATTTAGTGATTGTCGACACACCGCAGCACACCGTGCACAACAACAAAATGTGTTCTCTGCATCTAACCGATATGTGACATAGCTGGGGGTGGCTAATTCTGTGCCCAGGGTACCTAAATGGTATTTTGCTGGTCGGGGATTCAAACCTGCAATCTTTCAGGTATGAGGGCGCTTCCCTAACCATTAAGCCACCCCTGCCCACAAGATGTACAAAGATGTGCGCACAGTGAAGGAGTGACATAGGCTGTGCCAATGGGGGTCTGGGGGCTTATAAATGAAAATATGGGTAAAATATTTTAAAGATCAGAAAAAGGTAAAATTTTATGGCCATGAATCTTCAGATCTTCACAATGTTGCCTACAGTATATTGTGAAGATGATGATGACGCCATTTTTAAAAACTTGTTTTCTTGAAGCGTTCAGTTATTACTGTCATATCTGTATTCCGCCTCCCTCATCTCTCTCTCTTTCTAATTCCTCTAAGGAAGCTGTTTTATCCCCATTGACGGAAACAGAGGGGTGTATTATTCTGAACGCTGGGAGCCCAATGGCAGCACGCTGTATTTTCCGGTCACAGGGAGCCTCCTGGCCAACATGGACAAGTATGACCAGATAACTTTTGAGCAGGGATGCTTCTTTATAGGCGATGAGTCCGGAGGCTTTCGCCAGAAGGCCCAAGGTACCGCTGCAGCTGGCAACCGCAGTTATTCTATGAATGAATGTTTGCTATGCGATGCTGATGCTTTTCTCCTCACACAGGTCAGGCTATTCACTGCTGGCGGTACAGTGAACGGGAAAAGAAGCTTTTTATCTCACTGTCGTACTTCTTCTCCAGCTTTGATGTGCGTATGCTTTGGAACGGGTCAGATATAAGAAAGCTTAGACGTCGCCGCATGTGGGTGTTAAACCAGAAAACAAACAGTCATCGCTTTAGGTTTCAATGTCAAGCATGTATAGTAATATGAAATAACAATATGGGCCTTTCATATACATGAATAGGCCCATAATGATTGCGTGGATTTTTTGGACTTTATGGACAATAACATAGACAAGTCTACCAGCGAAAAATGCCACTGTAGAGAAGGGCTGTTTCCCAATATACACACTTAACCGTATTTGTGTCCTCATTTACCCATCTTACTGTACGTTCCCAAGACCAGTTACATTAAGATCACGAGGACAGTAAAAATCTCTGGATGTTGGTCTTGTTCTGTGCAAATATCGAGGATACATTGGTTGTTTCCTCGCCGAATGAGACCAGTCCTGTGATTAATTTTCGCCACAAGTTCTTTCTCGGACAGCAAGTTAGCAAAGCTGGTCTTCTAAACATAACAAATACAGTCATTGCATTTTTGGTATTGGGATTCACCCAAGTTCTAGGCATATATACATTAAAAATGAATTTCAGGTACAATCTGTGAATTGTGACAGTAATACATGAGTAGTTCTCAAAGCTGATACCAGTGTTGGGCATTTCAGGTTCACAAGCTACAAATCCAGACCAGGATTTTGTTTTTACCAACCATTTAAGCATAAGGAGTCATGGTCACAGAGTATTCAGCTGCTGGGTAGAAACAAAATCATGGTCTGGATTTGTAGCTTCTGAACCTGAAATGCCCAACACTGGCTGATACTTATCTGGATGTTGCGTGTCCTGCAGGTGTTTCAGGACGTCGTTAGCTCTCTGGGAGGGCTGTAAGGGGAGCAGCTGCACTTTACAATGGAAGATTCGCAGAATTCAGCAAAACCTCAGAATCTTTCTCCAGTCGTGGACAGAGATGGTCAGAATGAACCCCGAATGGATCAATATTACCTGTGAAATGTGTTTACTAAAAGCACATTCATATTTTATTCCTTTTTTACCTTTTTTTTTTTTTTTTACTGTGCGAGCTTGGAAAAACAAAGTCTGTGTGCATACAGTCTATATGTAAGGAATCCTAAAGACAATTGATATTGCAAAGATGTTTATAAACTGAAAGGTTTAACAATCCCAAAATGATTAAACCTTTCATCGCACTTGGTTGGTGGAAGTAAAATTTTGATTGAATTAGTTTGAATTTACCTGCTGTTGCCAGGTAACACTGTTTCCTTCTTTCACTTAAGGATAAAGGTATATTGCTGCTGCCAAAGTATTTCTTTTAAATCCCAAATTGATGCAAGATTTTAAAATATGAGTAATGAGGAGGATGGAAATTGCTCTTCTAATACTTCAGTTGCACTTTGAAGATTTCCCCACAGAACACCTGTTAGCATTGTTTGTGCTCTTTTTCTTTGCATCTCTGTCACCAGGACTGTTTGGAGGAGGAGATGCATTTTAGATGCGTTACTGAAGCTGCATGTGTGATATCCGAGAGCCTGAATTACTGACCACACAAGTTGTTGGCCTGGGGCTGCAAGCACATGGCACTGGTGGCAAGAGTTTGTGCCTCTAAAATGGAAAGTCTAGGAGCACAAGGTCCAGTGTTTGTAAGAGACGTGCTTTTTGTCTATCCTACTTTTTTTAAAAATATATAGTTTCAGATCTGTTTGGTTCTATGGCATTTGTGTATGTCTGCCCTGTTTTTTTATAAAAGCTTTTTTTTTTTTTACTGTAATTTTAAACAATAAATGTTGTTGGAAACTTTTTGGGGAATTAGTGTGTCCTAAATTGACTCCATGGGACTGAAGCATTTTCACATCTGGCTCCTATTTTTTTTATTGGGTGTCCTCTTTCTGGGAGATTTCCACCTGACCGATGGACAGGGCTTTAAATCTGTCCCAGCAGTGATACACATGTAGTGCCCTGAGTAACATATCGGTGATGTAATTCTTAATTGTGCCTAATTTCAGTGTTAAGTGTTTCTAAGACAGATGTTTTCTCTAAGTACTGCCATTTTGGAGGTAAATTAAGCAGTAGAATATTATGAATGAAAATCTGAAAGAAGTCTATCATTCACTCATCTCGAGTCTGGTACTGAATTTCCATCCTCTTTGTATTTTGGTCAACTAGTCTTCAGGTCGGAGGGATCTGAAGTGAAAATGAGTCGAATTAAATGTGAAATTTGTTGTAGGGCTTTGATGAGTAGCTGCATAATGGTTCCACCGGATTCAGTTATATATGTGTTGTGATTTTTAAATGAACTAAATGACAGGAAGGTCCTAATTTTACAGGATATTAGCAAAGCATGCTTTCATTCTCACAGACTGGCCTGGAAAGATTTCCCTGTGGCACTGGGCTGGGGTACATCCTGGACAGGATGATGGTCTGTTGCAAGACACATGCAATCATACGCCCTGGGGAATTTCGAGAATCTCCTTTCCCTGACCATGTCTTTGGACTGGGGGAGGAATCCCACTTGACAGAGAGAACAAGCACAGCGCTACCAATCGGTGTGCCCCCTGATCGCAGCCTGTTAGTTGTATTTTGTGAAAATTTCCAATTGATGTACTGTATGTATAGAATGTAAGTTAAGGTGGAGTTGGGGTGGTGCAGTGCTTAACACCATCACGTCGCACCTTTGGGACCTGGGTTTGAGTCTCCCACGGCTCCATGTGCATGTTCTCCTTGTGTTGTCATGGGGTTTCTTCTTGGGACTCCAGTTTCTCCCCACAGTCCAAAAACGTGCTCAGGATAACTGGAGTTTCTGAATGGTGTGTGAGTGTGCCTTGCGATGGGCTGGTGCCCTATCTTTGGTTGTTCCCTGCCATCTGCCTGTAGCCTTCAGTATAGGCTCTAGACTGCCTGGGATCCTGATCGTGATGAATGGTTAAAGAAAAAGGTTGGATTAAGGCATAGTTTGTGCAGTTTTACTACAGAAGTTACTACTTTTAGTCAATGTTAACATATTTTAGAGGTATGCGTTCTTTTCAGTAAGCTTCAGTTTTCATACTCTGCCTTCAGTACGATGGCCCCTAATTGACCTCTGCTTTTGAGAGAAGAACTGTGAAGGTATCCGGCTGATTGGCTGCCCTGAAAGCCAGGCTCCCAGAGAGTTCAGCCCGCTTGATAAGCTCTGCTTTGATGAGCGTGTTTGTCCATGAGACAATAATGAGCGTGACGCCATTAATCGAGTGTCGTTGACCTGTTCCGGGAGGGAGATAAATGATGATGCATCGGCCCTGAGATTCTTCACCCATTTATGTGGCTGTACTTAGCAACTGGCGCGGTGTAGCAGATAATTCAATCCAATTGTGGTGCTGTATCATTACGGATTTTCTGAAATGCACGCTAAGGCTGTGTTGCGAGGTGTGTGTGGGCGGGGTAGTGGCCACCAAAACTGATTCCCTGACCAGCCAACCAAATTTAACCAATCAGTAGTGATTTATTGTAGCATCATCCCAGGACCCCCCATATAAGTGCTCAGGGAGCCATTAGCTTCAGTCAAGAAATTTTACCGTGGTCTCTACTCCTCCAGTCGACAACTGTTTTTACTCCTCCTGAGCTCTTGATTTATACTGTACCTTCCATACCACATCTACGGACCCCTCGCTCCTCCCCCCCCAAAAAAAAAACCCATAACATAATTTTAACCCAACAAAGTTAGATTCCTACCCCAGGATTGTGTGCCGGTACCGTAGTTTGTAAACCGTGTTTGTAAAACAACAGCACAGTCCGCTGATCCCGGCTGAAGAACGCTGAAGCACAGTCCGCTGATCCCGGCTGAAGAACGCTGAAGCACAG
>JABFDZ020000115.1:458745-503147 GCA_019775955.2 Pollimyrus isidori
TTTTTATTATTACTCTGTATTCATTAATTTGTTTGTGAATAGCAAACTTTTAGGTTGTAACATTTGTACAACTATTACGTAAGTTTTTGGTGAGCAATGGCAAAAAAAATAATATAAAGTACAGTGTATTACCTGATACAGTATATTCAATAAAATAGCATTATCACCAACAAACGCTGCTACTACAACAAATGCGAGGCTGACACTGAAGCGTTACCTTTTGTTTCCGCTCAGAGACGTGCATTGTGACTCATTTCCTGGTTCGTATAATTTATATTAGGTCAGCATTCATGGTTCGATTTCTGATATTCAGATCGAGTTCTACAGTAGGTCAAACTAGTTTGTTCGACTTTCAAGAAATTCAAGTTCCAGTGAGTTCGAGAACTGAGGTACCACTGTATCTCCTAGTTCTGTTATCTACATTTTTTTTTTAAAGTTATCTGTTAAAGTAAAATAAATATACTTCCATCCAGAGATTTAGCTAATAAACATACATATCACCCAACTTTTTAGTACACTTATGCCTTGGGTTGGCCCTCATAATGACTGTAAATGCTTCTAGACTCTGTGTAGGGGGTCTTTAGTGCTTTAGTGCTCACATAAAAATTTATTTTTCTAATACCATTTACGATTAGTACCATTTGGCAAATTTAACCACAGCCCCTCCCTCTATTCCTGTATTTCTGCAGGGGCTAAGGTCCCCTAAGAGTTAAATCCTAGATTCACCGCTAATAATGACTATAAAAATATATGGCTTTACAACAACAGTTTCTAAACTTTCCAAGTCTCACAGCGTGGCTGGATAATGAAGGCACAGGCCTATATGAATCCATTCACTGACCATCCACTTTATTTATTAATGTCTTAAGGTTTACCGGCTGGCCGATGTAACTCCCGTGAAGTGCGTTATGATTAATGTTCCCTCCATAACCGAATCAGTTAGACCGCTATCTGGTATTTGTCTTCACGGGACGGTATTGACTCTGGGGTGGTCATGTGGAAAATGAAGTGTCTTGTGTGGAGGCGACCATCGAGCGGGAGTGCCGGGGAAAAAAAACATAAACAAGCCCTGGGACGCGCACTCCTCCTTGCCACTGACGGCTGGAATTGTCGGTGTCTCAGACTGAGAGGCAGAGGAACGGCCGTCCGATGGGATTCAGGCAGGTCCTCATATTTCAAAACCTCACAAGGCTTTCAGAGGAAACCAACAGTTTGTGTTTTTTTTTCCTGGAGACAGATTTGAGAAGTGACTTTGGAGAAACTTCCCATTCCGGTGGCTGAAAAAACCAACATATAAAAGACACGTTTTTCCCCAGATAGATGCCCAGTGCCGCATGATTACTGCACCCTTATCTCCAGATGCGACTCTTATTGAAAGCGTTAATAAAACCACCGCAGATTCAGTCACCATTATTATTCATGAGGAGCAGGATCCTGCAATCCAAAGCCAGATAGACGTCTAATGCTTAGGGAGAGGATTTTTGCCGGCTTTTAGGTGCTGCACCAATTTTATTTTCTGGAGGATGTTACAAATCCCTACAACACTAATGCAAGGCAGTGAGAACAAACAGTAGAGGATAATTTGTAATGAAAGGCTGGTTGTTCTTGGTTATCTGGAAAACGGGGTGTTTTCTATTCTGCTAGATGCCTTGACTTCTTCCTTAGAGCTTAAAATGGCACAGATTTCATTTTGCCCAAAAGTCTGGACTGCACTGAAAACCAAGCTGTCACGAAGGCCTTCTGTGGAGGCTTCTGGCTGTGGAGTATCTACAGTATAGAAAACAGTGTTTCAGTTCAGTTTTTGGTGCCCCTCAGAAAGTGCACATCTTAGCAGAGGTGGAAAGTTCTGGTCCACAAAATACTAATCCAGTTCAATGTTTTCTTTCAACCAACCAGTTGAGTATGAAGAGTCACAGAGTACTCAACTGGATGGTTGAAACAAAATCCTGGTCTGGATTTTGTACTTATTGGACCTGAACTTTCCACCTCTTCATCCTTGCTCTTGTTTGGCTCCCAACACCTGTACCAAGTATTCAGCATTCTGGATTGGCTGGAAGCTGCGAGGGATCAAATATATGGACTGTTTGGGGGTCCCATAAGACTGGGTTGAGAAACACTGTTATAGAACATTGTGGTCCCATTTCTACAGTGGGGGTTTCACCTCATGGGAAAAAGGCCTCACACGTTTTCAAGTCGGGGCTGTAGGGACTGCAGATTCATGCCATGTTTCCATTATTATGTCAAGTCTTTGCCGTTTGTGCTACAGTAGAATTTGCTAATTAGCAATCAGCTCGCATACGTGCACACTCAGACGCACACCTGGTACCTATTAGGACATTTTCAGTTTCTACTCCAGATTGAATTGACTCTCGAAGTCTCTCTAGGGCCCTTCAGACCGTAGGGAGACAGGGAACGTGGCCCACACAGAGGCCCACACAGAGGCCCACACAGAGGCCCATGCAGAGGCCCACAGCCCCGATTTCTTCTGACAGTCGATGCTGCGCAGCTGGAGATCACGAGTATCTGAGAGCAGTGAGGAACCGGATGCTCTTTGCCAGCAAAGGAATTGATTGTTCCAAGCAGATAATTATACTGCAAGAAGCATGGAGTCGAGAGGGCTGAAAGTTATCAGTGCCTCTGTGGCCTCCGTTACTGATAAGCAGGGATATGAGAGCTGGCATGGTACAGCTGTGAGGCAGACTTCCTCATTATCGGCCTCATAGAGCCGCTAACTCTTTCTTATCACTGTGTTTCTGCTCTTTTTTTTCCTACTCATTGTTTGTGGGTTTTTGCTTTGCTAGACCATTAGCTGGGCAAATGTGCTGTCCCCGTGGTATTAAAATCCATTTCTGTCCCCGTTTTGAAGCCCACTTGACGGAACTACCTCTGACTTTTAAGCTGTCGTCAAAGGAGGCCAGCGGAGGGCCCTGGTGCATTCTGGGAAATCCGGAATGCCATGTCAATCCATGCATTTTGCAAGTTAACATAATACAATTGCTAAAAGGGATGGATATAGACCGGTGACATAATAGACTGAGGGAAAATTTGTGAGAAACCTTCAAAAATTTGAGTCAAAATTGTTTTTTACTTCATAAGTTAAATGTAATAAAATGGAAGGAGGTTTGTGCTAGCATCAAATTTGCCACAGAGATTAATTTTCTAGGCAAAACATTGAAAACAGCAACAATATAACACTGTCACTAATAACAGTGCAGATTACACCAGTAATGGATTTTACTGGAGCAAAAATATCCAGTGCTTTATTAATCACATATATAAATGTTCTCCTTCCCTGGGACAACTTGGCTTGTCAAGCCCAACTGTGGTGATTGAGTGCACCAATGTGTAATAGGCCATTCTCACTAAAATATAATTTCCTCTTATAAAGTAAAATTATTTACACTGAAGCAGTCTGCATCCCATATTAAACTGCAACCTCCTGAAGTTCCCCATAGGAGATCCTGTTTATTGTCTACATTTGTAGTAACAAATTAAGCTTGTTGGGGACTGTTGCTATTAGCCTGAAAAGACTGAAACGCCTAATAAAAATGACTAGTAAACCTTTTTTATTAGGACGCTTTTTCATTCTGAGCAGAATGTACAAAGTTTGCATGTCTTTGTTTGGCAAGTAAGAATATTATTGTTGGAGGTCCACCTGTCCACTAGAGAGCGGTGGTACTCAGCGTTAAAACTTTGCAAGAAGTCTGTGCTTGTTTTGGCAGACAGTCAAGGGGATCATGTGCCGTGCTCTGTCTCGAAGTTGACTCCATTGCCTCATTTAAGGGGTTTATAGTTGTTTATGTATTTTAGCACTTCTTGCTGCAGCCTTCTGAATTGATTTCTGTCACTCTAGCACATTAGCTGTATCATAACTGCTTTACCCAGTCCTTGCTTCAGCTCATCAGATAGTCTTGGCAGTAATAGGATACCGAAGCCCTGTTGAAGGTCTTTTCTAACTGTCATTTGTGGAATACCAGCCACCTAAGGACCAGTGGTCCAGCTCCTGGAGAAAACCTTGCTGCAGTTGCCTCTATGCCACAGTAAATGCACTTTGCTGGTTAGCCCGTGACAAGCAGAAGAACCACTGCAATTACAGACACCACTATTGATGGTATTGAGTTGGCCAGTAATGAGATCTATGCAGCTGCTGTACTCTTCCCTGCTGGAGTGTAGCCTGTGAAGAGCAGATGCTTCCTAGAATCCCTTTCCCCCGACAGCAACAGTAGATCGGTAACAACACATACCAGAGAGGAACCATTGACCTGTGAATGATGCACACAGCACATTTTTGGTTGGGCAGTAGAACCTCAGCCAGGAGAATGAGTGACACAGGGTTCTACATGTGGACACACAACTAGCAGAGAGACCCGAGGCCTGGAATGTGCTGGCTCTGCCATGCCACCTGGACCTCAGTCACCGGACCCATTAGAAACCCAACTCAGTGGCCGGAGCCGCTACCGCCGCAGCCCCCCCACCCCCCGATGGCATCCATCCGTTCAGCCCGGAGTTCACACAGAATGTGGATGGGGGGGCTCTGCCTGGCTGCTTGATGGATGCTGATTCTGCGAGAACTTCCAGTGGCCACAAAGTAAACAAGGCTGTGTGCAGTCATTTATTTCGGGGTTTGTCAATACTGCCTCCTGCAAAGCAGTGGCCTGGTTGTGTCTATGTGAATGACATCATTGTTCACTATTCACCATTATTAGTGGAGTCAATTGACACAGTACTAAATGCACTGTTTTATATCATTATGATTACCTTGCATATGCCTTAAGCGAATTCTTTGTTCTTACAGGTCTTCCAAAAGAAATTTTTGTCCTGAAGCCAGTGCAGTACCCTGTGTAAACCAAATTCATAGTTTGTCAAAGAACAAGACTGGAAAGGAAAAAAAAGAAACATCAATATGGTATCTAGGTAAAAAGAGGGCTACCTTGAAAAGAGCATACTAATAGCATTAGAAGGAGAACACTTAAAACAACCAACACATTTATAGATTGACATATCCCCAAAGGGACTAAATTAGAAAAGAATTACAAAAGAAAACCAATGGTACCCCCATCCCCTATTTTGGTCTAGGGCAGGGATCTCCAACTCTGGTTCTGGAGAGCTACCATCCAGTAGATTTACTATCATACCTGGCTTCTGATGAACCACAGCTGCTCTCAGGTAAATACCAGGAACAGGTGTGGCTCATCAGAAGCCAAGTGGGACAGAAAACCTCTTGGATAGTAGCTCTCCGGACCGGAGTTAGAGACTTCAGCTATTCCTGTACGCGCAAAATGGGATTGGTCACTGAGGGGGGAACACCTATAAAAGCCCCAGTCAGGGCCAAATCGCCCCCGTGAGGAAGGTGTTATGTACCTCCCCTAGGGTCTCATCCCTGTCCTGGAGGCTACGGTGCCTGCTTTTGTGTGCTGGTACTGTCCCTCAGCATCAGTGTTTATGCCATTTTATCATGAATATCAGCCCTCCTTCTGCGGGGGGGAGGGGGACCAAGACTCTGTGCTCTCCATCCGGACCTCACGCCTCAGTCGTGTCTGTTGTGATTTCTATATGCCCCCGGCAGTACATCTCAGTGCAGGGCTTGCCCTGACCTAACGGAACAGTGAAACAAACAAAAATCCCTTAAGAAGAAAAACCCCCCAAAAAACAGGAGTTATAGGTATTGGAGGTATAGACTTAATAGGAACGATGACTTAAAATTTGAAATTGCGTGCTGCTGATTATAAACAGTAGCATATAAGCTCTGATATAAATATAGCAGAGGTTCAAGATACTGTAACTAAATGTAGGTACATGCAGAAATCACAGACAGCGTTAATGAGAGACAATTTGACGAATTCAGGAGAAGCCCTATTAAAACACACGGAGGCTTCGTAAGGTAATGCTGTTAGTGCCAGTGCTAGTATGTATAATTGGTAAAGTGTGCATTCCTCTGGAGATCCACCTGGCCTGAGCAAAGTGGGTTAAAATCGAGAAGCGGGAGAAGGAATTCTTCACAGTCATTTTAATCAACCTCCAGTATGGATAGCAGAGCCAGCAAGTGTTAGTGAACTTTCTTTGCATTGTGTCCCCCAGGGACTGGGTCACGTCTTTGTGATTCCTTGTCCTGGAGAATAATGGCACTTGATGCAATGCTGCTAACTGTTTATCATCATCATGTGGGTATGAGACTCTCAAACAGCCAAACAGTGTTGCTGTTCTTGCTGATACAGGTAGGGGGCGGTGTAGAATCGTGCATCCTTACTGGCATGATGTTACATTTCCTGCTACGAAATGTGCCTTCCCTGGTAGGTCCATTCTTTGATTCTTTGTTAAGACCTTCGGATAAAGTATATTTGGAAAGGCGCTATATAAAAATTAAGTGAATTGAGGCCCACTTGGCTCTTCAAGAAGGCCTTCAATGACAGATGACATAGCTGGTCAAAACTGGGAGTCATATTAAAATTTCATGGAAGCTTGGGAACTGAATTTCAAAGATGTTACTGCAAGGCCTTCAATCATTGGAGTGGTATTAGGAATTTATATAAAGTAGATGTACAGATGATGTACTAAATAAAAGTAAGGATACAATTTGGTGTCTTTTTCGACCCCACAAGATAGTGGTCTTAGTTTGTTCTGGGGCATGCTTTGTGAGAGCACCATCTAGCGGCATAAAAAAAACAGCAAATGGTTCATGGAGTGTCATTTTGTCCATCGCTATAAGGATGTTAATTTCTGATGTCTGCTTATTTTCAAATCACTGCCAGACATCACTGCTGACAGAGTTAATAAGAACACGAGTATTTAAAGTAAATTACAGTTTTTGAGAACACCTTTCTTCACCATCTTGGATTCTGAGGCTACAGTTAGATGTAACCTATACCCAAGCATCAGTTTACTTAGGATTAATGGGGGATTATTGTAATCTTGCCTAATATTTCTCATTAAAGCATTTAGGTCAAAACAGTTGATTATCCAGTATTTCATATTAGATTAAATTCAACTGATTTCAGTTAACTTATAATTATTCACAACATTGGTGCCTGAAAGTGTCTACCTTAGAGTTGACAGAAACAACCCCATGGACTGACATAACGATGGGTCATGTTATATAGCAGCAAAAACTATGAGCGGAAAACAGTCAGGAGTCAACTGGGGAGAGGAAATGAAAAATTCCTGTAGTAGATATAAGAGTGAAGAATCTGCATGGGTCTGAGGTCAACTTACTGCCCCTTTCGGGCACTCCAACGTTATATAACTCAGAAATAAGTTTCTCAGTTATATACTAAAGTTTGGCCTAGAATGACGGTCTTCTGTTCAGCCAAGGATGGTCAGCAGGGCAGCCTGCGCTGCTTCTGTGCCCGTGGCGTGTGTGGAGCTTGAGGGCCTTTAAGGTCACGTTCTGCTGAAGCTTTGCCCAGGGCTCAGATAGCAGATACAGGAGAGGAACGAAACGATGGATGCCTAGAAAAATAACTTAGGGCATGCAGATCTGCACCAAGAACATGATTTATTGTACGCTTGATTAAGAGGCTTGCCTGAACCAAAAATAGGTCATCAGTTTTAAAGACTGTATGGCAATCACTTAAAATAGCAGAGCGTTCCATAGGATAGAATACCTGTACCTGGAGACTTTACCTGCAGCAGTAACATTATATATTTGCAGAACAACAGCAAGCCCTGTATCCTGTATCCTGCAATCTCTGAGCACGATGTACAGAATGTACTCTCGGCCGCACAATAATTTACTACAGCCCAGGTAGGTCGATACAAAAAAAAATTATTTGTCAAAAAAAAAAAACATACAATACAGTTTAGCTGAGTGAAGTTGTAATGGAACAGACTGGAACAACTGCAGAATTAAAGTATTAGATCAGGTGTGTGAAAAATGGTTCTGGTGGTCCTCGGTCCGTGCAAGTAATCTGTAGAGCCTTCTCAGGAAAGCTACACACTCCATTGCTGAGTTACCAGGCTAAATTAAGGGAATTTAATAAAGGATTTAATGGGGGAGCTCCAGTAAATAGATAGCTGTACCAAGATGGGAAGCCCAAGGTTGCAGTAGAGTGCAGGCTGTCTAGTCCTTTGCAATACTCACAATATTTCTATTACACTTTGCATTGCAGTGTTTTTATTGTCTTACATATTTATTATCTTATTGAGACACCTTAATTTGCTTTTAATTTGTGTTTGCTGTTGGATAGAAGGTCATGCAGAATGAGATTTTTATTGCATAGTTTGATTTTTTTACTGTGCTCAGGGCTGGTCGATATCTAAAATAAATAATGTATGATAGTTTAATATAAAAATATCAGGACACATGATAATATTGAACTGTAAAATACCCCCCCCCCCCCCACACACACACACACACAGACATGTAGTCATATTCTTGTGAAGACCGTTCATTCTTTTCTATGGTCAAAACCGTAATCCCAACACTGACACCCTTAACCCCTACCCAGCCCTAACCGTAACCATAAGTAACCAGATGAAATATAAGGCTTTCGGCATTTTTGCTTTTTTTTTACTGCATTCACAGATCTTTATGGGAACCTGAAAAATGGTCCTCACAACATCAAAAAACAGGTTTGTATTACATTGTGGGGGACACTGGGTCCCCATAATGTTGGATAAACCCAATCCACACACACGCACACATTATGTTGACTGTGTCAGAAACAGAGGCTAGAAGGCTGCACTGAAAGCCAAATCATACCTGATATCTTGCTGTGTAATCGCTGTTTAGTCACTGTCACATACTGACTGTTACTGGGTAAATTACTGATTACTGAGGGTTGCCAACTTTCACCGATCTGGTGTGACACATGTTAAGACTCACTCTCACACAAGAAATCTTACGATAAATATATATTATTCCATTATAAACCCAAAATTAGCTACATAGGTACTTTTCAAATCTTTCAGACTATTAACAAGCTAATACAATTGGGATATACATGTTTGTAAATTTCATATGTTCTTACGTAAACGCATGTGCAGACCTGTCTCCAATTGAAAATCTCACACCAGCCAACTCTGGCATAATTGGCACCCCTGAATAAGTGCTACAATCTTTTATACGTACTGGAGTCCTCCCAGGGGCTGCTTTGCCTCCCACTTCACCCATGTGTGGTGGCCATGTGGTGCAATCTAAGCTGAAGAAGATGGCAGCAGATGCCATCATAAGATGCCCACTGCACGAACAAGAAGCATGACTGTGGGGCGGAATGGAAACTGGTAACTAAAGCCGCTAACCAAAATAAATGAGGTCTGGGTCGTCTTTGAAATATCAGCAGCTGTGATTGTTTGTTAGAATTTCAAATGCAGCCTTTTCAGTTTTATGCACTAAGCATCAGAGGATAAACATCTGACTCCCCACAATAGCATCAGAGGCCAAACCCTGGCATTTCCTCATGAGAGATGCAGTTAGTAAAAATGTCAGAAAAAAATAGATTTGCGTTCTTAATGGGGTCATTATTTTGTCATACACATCCATAAAAAAGAGCTGTACAGAAAATGCCTGTATTATTCCCCGATTGACGTAAACACTCTACATAATTAAGACAATGAGGATTAAATCGGAGAGTACCATCAATACTGCAGGCCTTGTGCTGATGTGATGGAGATACCAGATAATTTAGGAATGATTAAAGAAATTCTAGAGCAAACAACTGGCTCTCGGGCACAGGAAGTCAGTTGGTCAACAGTCACATTTTACCCGTGTTTGTGTGTGTGTGTGTTTGGGGGGGTGATTGTGTATAAACTTCATTGTGGGCACCAAATGTCTCCACAATGTTATAAAAAACAGTTATTTTGATGTTGTGGGGACCATGTTTTTCATTCCCCACAAAGGGAAAACTCAGTTTTCTAAAAATCTATGTTTACATGAAAAACTTTACTTTAGTTTATATGGTTTTGTGTTTTGTTTGGTTACTAATGTTTAGGGTTAAGACTGGGTGGGAGTTAAGGTCAGCAGTGTTGGGATTAGGGTTTTTCCCATAGAAATGAGTGGACAGTCCCCACAAAGGAATAACTACAAAGATGTCTGTGTGTGTTTGTGTGTGTTACAACCCTGATTTTTATTTATGATTAATAATTAAACTATTATATTAATTCTGTGAACAGCTCAATCATCTGTCAAACCAAACTCTAAAAAAGGCCAGTGCAAAAACAAAAATACAAGCTATTTATGATTTAAACGGCCATTCTTCATAATTTATAAATCCACACAGTGGGCTGTTTTACAGAAGTAATTCAGGCGGAGTGCCTTTTTAAGAGGTACAGAAGTGCTTTTCCTGGAATTTGAACTTGCAATGTTCTGCTGAGTTTGCTAACCTTGCACGCTGATTAATGGTCACAGTTCTACCTGTCAGGTGAGAAATCACTCATGTTCTGGAGTAATAAGAGAATCGGAACAGTTGGGCATATTTGACAGTGTGCAGGGTGCTGCTCGCATCCACCTCAGTGTGCTGTTAACCCACAGAGACACGCTTGTGCATTTTCTTTATGTTGTTTAATAACAAGAGGGTTCATATACTTGAAATGTGGCAATACAAAGTTGTGAAGTGAAAGTTAGACTTCTATCACACATTATTAAAGATTGAAAGCAAGCCTTTGTAAGATAAGCATTACTACTTGAAATGTAGCCTGTAGTTTTCCAAGATTGCGTGAAACACTAAGCATAGCAGCATGTCTGAGCATACATATCAACATATCAGAGGCAACCAGTATTTGAGCCCAAGACCTTTACATTACTTGCACAACACACCATTTTTTGAGCAACAGGAGAAGGTGCTTACAATAAACTTGGCGCTGAAAGCACTGGGTTTTTTACCAACCCAGTCCCAGGCTCCAGCAGTCCACTGTTTTGCTCCCACCCAGCTTCCAGTCATTGAAGAACTTTAAATATCTGCCAAGGGTGTCTTGGTGGCTGAAAGAGAGAACAAAAATATGCAGCGTCCGGGAGCCAATGAGGACTAGGTTCAGAAATACTGGCATAACTGTAGTATACAACATTTACCATACGGGATAAAAAAGCAACAGACGCAAAGAGCCCAGCTCCACTTTGCAGGCTGTCGTTGTTAGTGTTCCCTCATGCTATTCGATCCTTTACATTGAATGTGGATAATTGAAAAAACCTAAATCAATCCACCTTACAGCTAGGATCTGTGCTGCTGGGTTCCATAAAAATGATTTGTGAGGCCAGTGGACATGCACAGTAAATGTACAGGGTGAGCGGGAGGCTGCCATCCTTATTTTTGCCTCCTTTAATACTAGAGTGCAGAAAATACATCCATCCATACATTTTCCAAACCACTTATCCTACTGGGTTGCGGGGGGTCCTGAGCCTATCCCAGAAGCAACGGGCACGAGGCAGGGAACAACCCTGGATGGGGGGCCAGCCTATCGCAAGGCACACTCATACATGTACACCTACAGGCAATTCGGCAACTCCAATCAGCCTCCAATCAGCATGTTTTTGGACTGTGGGGAGTACCTGGAGGAAACCTGCAGAAAATACATTAATAGAAAAATACATGACATTCTGTGCTTCTTGATTCCTGCTGCCTACATTCTTAAAAGAGGTCAAAGGTCAAACAACAGACTACTGTTTCACCCACGGTGGGTATATCTGAAGCTGAGCTCAGGGAGCCAGTATCTGTTCTCTCTGCTTTGTGGTGTGTTTCCTCAGTGCGTAGATTCCATTGAGATAAGATCCCAACATGGGGTGGGGGGGCAGGAGGCAAGAGTCAGAGTGCTGGAGTCATCACTGAAGAGTAATCAACCAGGACTTGGGTGAAAATCCACTGGGACGCGTAGCTACCAGGACTGATGAGATCAACAGCGGTAAGAGAGGAAGCTAACCAGCCACCTGCCAAAAGACACAAGCTTACATATTACCTGTGTTTTTTTGTTTGACTGAGGACAGCTTGACATCACATGGGCATATGTTCTACTCCACTGCATTGAAGAATTCTTGTAACAAAGAATTCTTAAATATCCCTAAAATATTTCATCTGTCTTTGCTAGACGGCCTCCCTTGACTCTTTGCATGAAGTTGCAGCTCAGCCCTGCCAGGTTCAGTAGACCTCAGATGAGTTATCTTAAAATTTCTTAGCTTAGTTGATAATAAACGTAATGAGTTTCAGTAAAAGAACTTGTAACTCAAGCTCCAGAACTGTGCAAGCCAAAAGGCCCCCATTAATCATAAAAAAGTTATGGTCCAAAGGATTCTGATCATTTAGAGGTGGTTGTAATTTGTTACCTCGTGTTAACAAAGTCAACTACTTAACAAGCAAGCCTGAACTGAGCTCCTGGTACTTCAGGCCATGATGTTCGAGATGGTTGGGAGATCGCAGGGGCCTTTTTCTAATCTGAGCCCTTTGGGTAGCAACACCTCTGGTGTTTTCTGGTCAAGTCAAAGTCAAAGTCATAGTCAAAGTCAGTCATAGTCAAAGTGTCAACTTCAGATACATGTGACGCATGAGGACATATGCTGAGCAGAAAAATCACTCACATTGGTTATAGTGCAAATGAGAAAATAATACGTAGACTATAAATACTGAGACAAAATATACAAATTAATACAAACATGACATTTTCAGACATGCATATTAAGACAATAAATACAAGTAACCACAAAATTTGTGGGGAAATGATTGTGTAAATTGGTCTACAAGTTTGGCATGGAAGCAGAGAAAGAAATAAATAAATAGGTGTAGTATCAGAGTTAAGAGTGTAGAAATATTAGTTAACAGATCCAGTAGTAGTTGAGGTCAAAAGCTATTTTTAGGCCTCACTGTCCTGGCTTTGTGGCTGTAAATCGCTCAAACAAGGTCTTATAGGCAGAGATTAGAGCAGGACATTGGTGCTAGGTAAGTATTGCTGTCCAACGGATCCTCTGTTAAGCTCTGTTTTTTTGTCTACATAGCTTACAGTACTCATGGGTGTTTTTTTGAATAACAAAAATGTTCTGAGGGCAAAAGGAAATATGACTGGTTCAGAGAGATAACCAATTAGATTGTAGAGATGGTGGGCAACTAGTGGGACCAAGACTAGTGGTTGATTTTGCCTGCTCTAGAACCCAGCTCCTCTACAATGTCATTAATTATCTCTCTGAACCAATCACTTGTCTTTCTGCTCTCAAAACATTTTTGTTAGTAAGTAAAACGTTTGGCTCAGATACGAGGAATGTGACAAAGGCACTAACAGATGCACATGCGAGAGTGTTTTCTTGATGACGCCGGTTTCAAGAAGCGTTGCCCTACCTGCCGGCATTTCCCATGTTGCGTTGTACGTCTTTGTCCTACTTGAAACACAATGAAAACCCCTGGGACGGAACAGACACAATACCCGTTGGAACAGAGCACCATGTTGAGCACCACAAACATTCTCCCAGAATGCCGAGCCTGACAAATCGTTGCTGGTGTGCGTCAGGATTGCCGGCGATAGCGCAATAGACCGTGTTTACCATTGCAAATGAACATTCGCCAATGAAAAAAATAACACACACACACACACACACACACACACACACACAGCTATTCATATGCATGAGGTCCATCCAACAGACTGGCAGTCAGAGCCGGGGCCGTGAGCTACATCTCTGCGGCTCTGGGGGGATTGCTGATGAGAGAGGAGGGTGGCCGAGGGGGCAATGACTATTTGTTTTTACCTGCTGTGGGATTTTAGCAAACATGCAGGGAACACAGACTCCTTACTGTGAAGTCAACAGAGAGCCAAGGCAAAAGGTGGAAAGCTCTTTTTTTAAGGGATTGCCACTTGCCTTTACTGATAATTCCCTTCTATCGTAGCAAAGGCTGAAGCTTATAATGCTAAGAGCAAACCCACATGCACGTGGCCTCTTAAATTATCCACAAAACATCATCCAGTGGGAATCACAATAGAAATTGTATAAGATACAGCTTGGTAATGCCAGCCACCTGGCCGGCGGGAAAGAACACGAGCGCCCTGGCGTCAGATGGCTCTGTGTACAAATATTTCAGAATATTACATACCAGCCTTGAGCATCGTCTCGGATAACATAAAAGGTATTAAATTAATGTTTATAGTTTGCTGTCTCCACAATAAATTATTCTGTATGCCATGCTTAACCACACGGATATGCACACCCTTATTAATGGATATGGGGTGATGAAGAACATAAGACCTTAAGAAAAGGCTGTGAAGGAGAAATACTGATGAAAACACAAAAACAGATGTTGGTTCTGAACCCCTGAGCCATATTGGGCTTTCTCCACATGCAGAGATGGCTGCATCGCACCTGATTATAAATACCTTTGTCTTCCTGCTTGAAACATGTCCCTACATAAATATTCGTTGGAAGTACTTGCACGCTTGCATTTCCTGCGAAAGACACGCATGGATTGCAAAATAAATAAATTAACGGAAAATGTAAAATTGCCAGAATATTATACGGCGAAGAGGATGGTTTAATGTGCGATAGGAGTGCGGGGTGACTGATTTCAGGTCAGATCTGTTGAATGCTGTCGTACTGTTGAATTTGAGGATGTTATTTCCAGGTCAAAAGAAGGTATAGGTTGTCTCACATCTCCCCTGTGTTTTGGAGACCCGGAGTAGTTGCTTTGAACCTGGGACAGCAGGTGGGACAGCGGTGCGGGAGCTGGATCGAGGAGGTGGCTCACGTCTCCGGCAGAGAGGCAGGAGGAGGGAGGAGACGCGGTTAATTTCAGCAGCAGGGATGGAGCTGCATGTAGGTCACCCACTAAACTTGCTCCAAGCTAGTTTGCTGTCGACACTCCCTATGCTGATTTGGGTGGGGGGGGGGGGGGGTGTTTTGTGTCAGTTGGAAAGATAAAACCTGTTTTTGGAGAAGCAGATGATCTCATTCTGGCTACCGCACGTGTCATGCAGACTCCCTGCCACCACCCAGCTGACGTGCATTCCCCCCACACCACCCCACCCCACCCTTGCTGCTGTTCCACTCCCCCATCCCGATGATAATCTCCTGCACTCTGTTATGTTTTTTTTAACCTGACTGAGATCTCGCCTTCGAATACCAGACTGTTCCCCGTTGCCTTTGCCGAATGACGCTTTATCGGCTGCGATTGATTGATATTGACCTATCGAAGCTTCAGGTGCGATCTCAGTCAAGGGCACCCATCTTAGCCGAGAGACACTGCTTGGGGGTTATACCCTAACTTACACCCCAATACTGCCAGGAATAATACACTGTAGTCGTTTTTAAGCTGGAGTAAACAACAGATTCCCAGAAGACTGAACGTCACAATGTGCCACACTGCGGTGGGGTTCGGTGCTTGTAGTCATGGTCACGGTCATGTGAAGGTGCTTTTCAAGCAATCGGGCAGCCAAAACTTCATTCAGGCAAGACGTTTTCCAGTCCGTGATAGATGGCGGAGCAATTCCTCAAAATGCTGGCACAATTAAACTGCCATCTCCTGCTCTTCAGTTTTCTAAGTGCCCTCGGAAACAACCTCAAGCGCCGTGGGCCACTAGCTCCCAATCGAGACAATATTACATACGCAGATACCAGCTTCGACCTCCTAAGTATTAGCATCTTGCAGTAACTGTTATCACCAGAAGGGGGCAATGTTGGCCTTTAGTTCCGTTGGCAACACAAGCAACAGGAGGGCGGGGGGAAAAGTGGTTGCATGCTAGGAACATTTCTAGATGCTTCCATCATGGACTGTGCAGGGTGCATCTGTACAGAGGTGTTTACAGACTTATGTACTCACGCGTTTTACACACTTGCTGGTGATAGGCCGGTATAGGTCTATCAGAGCAGGGAGATCCGAGAGACTTGCTTTTCAGAACAGAAATAAGTTCCATCTGATGTGGACATTAAATCCTTAAATCCAAGGGCTTCTCTATCACTGGCAGCTACACACCTAAACTCTTCACCACTCATGCAAGGGCCAGACTTGGGTAACAGTTAAATACTACGCCTGTGTATAGTTCGCTATATTTAATGAGGCCGCAGCAAATAAATCCAGCAGCAGAAATGGTCCCACCTGGAATTGACCAGAAGTCCAATTTTCCTAACCACTGCCTCATGTCACCGTCCAGGCTGCTGTGAATTTACATCCGCTAATCACCAGCAGCTAGTTTGACAGAACTGCTTCACTGAGCCCCGAGGTTCATCGCTGAGACCTTGAGATCGTGTGGCTGTATGTGTGTGCTGCTGGGTTCCCTCAGACCGTGTCTGAATTCATGCAATTATGGTGTCGGTCTCCACCTGTATGTTGCGCTCGCTTGGCCGTGTGCACCGTGGGCTGATGCATGTGGATGCGTGTCGAGCATCACGTGTGTTGAGAATGATGGACGATGACTAGGCAATCCTCCAGCCAGGGCAGCTCCCCCCCCCCAAAAAAATGTTTCAAAAACTAAATAAACACCTAGCGAGCAAAATCAGAAGATGAAAGCTAGTCGCTTCAGTATAGATCTCCTAAGTAAGGAATGCTTGTTTAATATTTAGTGTAGTGACTGTTTGTGGCCAGCAGGGGAGGAAATGCTGGGGGATTTGAGTGGTTCCACCTTGATTGTACCAGGCCTGGGATCAGTATGGGCTTGTAAGGGGGAATCCCTGTTGTGCCCAGTGGGACGCTCTCTGAGAAGCTTCTGCCAGTAAGTGTTATGTTGGGGCATGGTCACCTGCCAAGTTTAGGCCTCAAAGCTACAGCCTCGGGACAGAAATAGGAAACTTTAATGCTGAGCTTTGAAAAGCAGACCACTATCCTTAGGACGGTACATACTCTCCTGCAGCAGAGTTACAATTTGTAACAAACAGCAATGGGGGAGACATCGCAGCCAGACACAAAGAGCAGTCAAACGCAAATCAGGTGGCAGCCACAAGGATATGCAAGAAAGAGGAACTATGGGTAATTCAGCTCAGGTTTGTTAGAGGAGCTGGGAGCCATGGAAAAATGGAATAACCCAAAAGAAAAAAAAACCTAAATGAGAAAATAAATGGGTCGTTCTGGTAGTTTGAATAAAAAAGGCATTTTGCTGATAGAGGTCTTGAGGCCGTCATCAAGACATCTGTCTGGGTTCTGAAGGTGAAATTAAACAACAACACAGCATGGCACCACCATGTCAGAGAAGTGGATCACTGGGTAATAATACAAATATAATAATGGCCGCCTCGCTCTTGCTTCCAAAGCTCCTCTATTTTTGTTTCTATTTTTTTTCTTTACTTTTTAAAAATTCATGGCCTACCTGGAAGGGTGGTATGGAGGATCAGTGAGTAGTGCTGATTCCTCACACCCCCAGGGTTAAAAAAAGCAGCTTTATTTGCATGGCTACGTTGTAATGTCTCATTTTTTTATGTATCTCATGTAGCTCTCCTTTAAAACATACACATGACATACACAAATATGCAGATATATACATATACAGAGGGGACAGTAAAACTTGGGGTCTAAGCTTGGGATAAGACTTTTTTCTGGATCCACTGGAACGTTTTTACGGGGGGTCAAGGGTCTTGATAAAGAACCAACATAATGCTGTGACAGTTCGGCTGAGGACAAGATTTGAACTAGCAACCATCTGAATGTAGGCACAGAGGCTTAATCTGCTGTGTGTGTGTGTGTTTGTGTTAATTAGGTTTATATTACATTGTGGGGACCAAATGAGTTAACAGAGATAAATAGTTCGTCTTGTCCTTTCCTGATCCATACCACCTGCCTGATTTTACTTCACACCTCTGCAACCACCCTATCTGCTGACACTGGCATTTTACTGCAAGTCATTTTGTCTACATTTACAGTGAACTAAACCGGATAACTTATTAAAATTAAAGTAGTCTGCAGTAAATACGAGTGAATGAAGATAAAAATCTATTTAAACTGGGGTACCTTACATCTGACAAGTTATCCGGCTAAGCAAGAAATCTGGCTTTGTGAAACATCATACAGACAGAGCTTTGGTTCACTATAATCTGAAATATGAACTTTGGCCTATTTTGTTTCAGCTATATATATACATAGATACAGATATGCATATAACTGATATGTAACTATGTATTCCTTGTATTTATTTTATGTGCATATGACAAGAAATTACTGCATTTTAGTCTTTATAACGAATAAAGAATTACAAATGAACCACATGAAGGTTAAAATACATAGAAACTTCCTCTCATAACAGAGTGAATACACATAAAATATTTTATGCTGCTACCACAAAAAATTGCAGTGGTTATCGCTTTATGGCAAATGTGTACTTGAGTACTAGATAGGTACATCAGTTTATATCACTCCAAAACCGGGTGATCAGAAAATGGCCAAAATAACACACATTTCTCAAATTCTTTGTCCTGTAAATGAACCTGAAGTATGAAAAGAAATACTAACAGGATCAGACTGTCATGAAAGTGCGAAACGAAGCGGTACAAATCGGACACTGTTGTAACATTTGCCGTCAAGTGTAATGCTGCGCGTGTGCAGACCTGCCAGACATCATTAAACGAGCGCCAGTCAGACATTACATGGGAGAAAATGACGTGAAATAGAAATGACGGTTATGTCTCATCCAGCTATTTTTATGCGTATGAATGGAGACGATTCTAACGATCATGCATAATTGCAGTCAGTTCAAATAATCGCGATCAGGCGATTGTGTAATAATTGTGATAGGGCTACCAACATGTGTGTGTGAGGAGTGTGCATGCTACCCACAATGTGGGAGCTTCCAGCTTCCTCTCACTCTCTGATTACATGTAGCTGGGTGACCTGGTGGCTCCCCATGCAATAGACCAGCATGCCATCTGCAGTGCGGCCCAGCCCTGCATTAAACACTGCGACAGTACGCTGCGGTCCTGTGATCACGTACCAGATAAAGGTTAAAATTTGGATGGCTAAGAATGATAATTTCACAGCCAATCTACTAGCATAACGCACAATGGATTTTTAATGTTCATTGTTTATAATGGGGTATTTATAGAAGGAGGTGTTTATCATGGTTTAGATTGCCGAATTCTAAGTGTTCCGTGTTGTTTTCCATGGGGCAGCTGTCAGGGCCGGCCAATCATGACTCTTCATGAGAAAATCGATGCTGAATCCGGGTTCCCTTCTGAGACGATTTTTCTGCCCGACTTTGAGAGGTAAAAAAAAAAAGAGAGAAATTACACAATGACAAATACTCCCACACCATATATTTCTGCCACATAGATGTCATGTCGCCTCCGCAGAGGAGATGTCGAGGGAAGCACCTCAGAGCATTCACCATTGTGCTCTCCCTTGGGGGGACTGGTGTTTGTCTGTGGAAAGTATTAGGGCCATGAGAGAGGTGAAACCGGTGGTGTGGGTGTGAAACTGCCCAGCCACAGCACTCCGTTTCTTGCCGATCTGCGGTGTAAATGGTGATTAATCCGGCACTCAGTTGCTCGCCTCAAAAATTAATTTCCAGATGAAAGGCTCACCCACTCACTCATCTCCAATCTAAGGTCCCGTGTATTTCTCAAAGCGCACAATCGCGGCGCGCTCGCTCATCTTTCTCGAGTTAAGATCGAAAACATTTCGATCTATTTAATCGTAACACAAAAGGCACATATGTGTGTGTGTGTTTTTTTTTATTACGCAGCAAAGAAATGCACAAGGAATCGACCCCCTGGCGTCTTTCAAGGAACAAAGCAACACAGCAATCAAACCAGCTGCTTTTCAGCATTAACATGCAGCAGGCAGAGGCTGCCACACTAACATAACGCTTTATTTCATTGAGCACCACTGCTTCTAACAATAAGAATAATGATATATGACATATTATAACTCTAAAAGGAACCTGCACAAAACACTGCAAGAATGTGGAGAACTATGCATTCTGGGAGGAAAATCAGGTGTTGATTAGTTCTGCCTGTCTCCTGATCCCACAGGTGATGTAAATTGGTATTTTGTGTGTGTTTGGTTACCACTTCCCCTGGCTACAGTTACTAGGCTTATTTCACTGTTTGGTCACCCGCTTGCCTGTCTGAGTTTGCTTTTCCTTCTTGCCAAATGGCTTCTTTATCTCTGTGCACACTTTTGTTTGCTCTTGAACCCCATCCCTGTCCCAATCTGCACCTTCTGCAAAGGACACCCCCCCATTCTCTAATAAACTGTCATTTCCTGTCCAACCCCTGAGTCAAGTGGCTCTTTTCACTCGAGGGTTTCTCTCAAACACACATTCGAAAAGTAAAGCGAGTCGAAATCCAGGGCAAACAAACAGGAATCATTATGGCTATTTAAGGTTCATCACCTCCGGTTTTCCACCGCAATCAACTCCCCACCTTGTGTTTTCGTACACATTGGCAACCATCATCCCATCCAAACGGAATTCAAGAAAAATGACTTTCTGAAACCGGAAGATAAAGTTTCGGATGCCAACCCTTATATTCCTTTAGTGAGCTGAAAAAGGTTATTTTTTGCTTCTCTGCCAGCTGTTCTGTTAAATTTCTTTCACCTACCTTTTGGATGGGAAAACAATTAATAGCACAGACTAGTTTGGTACAACTTCCTTTGTCACATGACTCTGTTTACTGGGAACAAAAGAGAAGCATTTCACAGCATGTTTGCTGGACAACAGGAAGCCTGTGTTCCCTCTCTGTAAATTATATAAACAGCAAACGGACTTTTGAAAAGATATGGCTGTGGCACAGTGTGGGAAGGTTGGAGATGTGTGCCTTGGATAGCAACAGCACAGTTTGATCCCCATCTATCTGAATTTGGACCTCACAGCATTTCCATCTGGACATTGGGTTCACTTTCCATCAGTTTTGGAAAAAGGATCTGAATGAGAAAGCCTGAGGCACTCGTATTAAAGTATTTAATATGGGGAAGGGCTAAATATTCTGGGGAAGGTGCAGTGTTGCTTGTTGAACCCTGTCAGGGTGTGGGCAAGTCGCATTTTCAGTGGAAAGCTTGGGTACGCGAGTCCAAAAACATGGGATAAATATATTAGCAGAGCTCAGCCTGTGGAAAGAGAGCAGGAGTGATTGTGCTGGAGTCCTAAATAAATCTTAGTGGATATTAAAAGAATGACATTTGACAAGCACAAATTATCACCACAGAATTTTTTTTTACATTTCTTCAGATACCTGATGCATTTATCATAAGCAGCATACAGTTGAGGAAAGGTGTACAATTTATGTGCACACCCTGGGATTTGAACCAACAACCTATACATAAAGGTGGCTCTACTTGTCACTCTAGTTAGGTGGACCATGTAAATGGCATGCCAGTAGCCTTAACCTGTTATAACCTGTTTGGTTATAATGCCTGGTGGACCGGGGGGGGGAGTTTTAGCCATGAACAGTGGTCAGGTGTCCCGGCCCATCATATATTGTCCGCCTCGCTCATCAAAGACTTCTACCATTTATTCAGGGTCATCCCTCTCCGCACCGCCGCGGTGGCTCATTGATGGTCCAGGGCCTCGGGAGTTGCCTGTGGAGAAGGGAGCTCGAGTGTTGAAATATGACTTTGGGAATAAAACCTTTTGCTGGCGCCATTGGATCCTCCCTTGTCAATATATCACAGAAAGCAATTCATTAGAGAGAGCAGCTCCTGTCTCATTGAATGGAAAGAGCATAATTACTGCTATACACAGTGGAGCGCAATTTCAACAACTCCCAGTATTGTGAGACATATAAATGAAGGAGTCAGGTCTGGTAATAATCTTGTCTTAATGCATGTCACATAACAAGAGAAGTGGGACACCTGGATTTCATCTTCCATCTTGCTCGTATGTGATTTTAACTGGTATCCACTTCATTACTCAATCTTGCCTCTCATTGTGTCAGGGATTGAAAGAATACTTATGGGGATTTTTCTGATGTATATCATTGAAGAAATTAACAGGATCCTCTGTACCAGTGTTTTCCTACCCCAGTCCTCAGTGGGTCTCAGACAGTCCACATTTTTGCTCCATCCCAGCTCCCAGCCAATCAAGGACAATGAATACCTGGTACAGATGCGTTAGGCGCTTGGAGGGAGAAAAAATGTGGACAGTCTGAGACTCACTGAGGATTGGGTTAAGAAACATTACTCTGTACTGTGCCTGTACAGACAACTGAATTGCCAGATCATGTATGACTGTTAATATTTTAATTTGGTCCTTTCCCTCGCTCTCAAATTGAAACTGAAAATATCACAGAGATGTCTGTTTAGTTACCAGTAATGGGAAATGCAGATATTTCCCTTCTGTGAGATTTATTTCTTATATTTTCTCAATTTTATCGCAAGAATTAAGTATGGGAACATTATAAAAAAAGACATTCAGACATAACCCCCATAGAACAAAAACACAAACAATGAAATACGCACAAAAAAGACTTTCATAGAAATTTACTGCAATTATACATTAATTAATCGGGCAGAACATTATTTGTCTTACTGCAAAGAATAATGTGATAAAAAGTGCATAACAACCCACAGCAGCTGATTTTAAATGAAAGAGCTTGTGAGTGTTTTGGGAGAAGTTTACAGCCATTCCGGGGAACATGGAGAAACAAGTGAATGCTCTGGGTTAGATCCATGCGATTCTACCCTGGAGCTGCGGCTCGCTTTTCCTCCACAGTCCCCCGTAGGCACTTAAACAGCCATTTCACTCTCTCCTTCCTCCCAAGGTGTTCATGTAGATCCGGCCTAGGATCACATACTGACAGGAAGTAGCCAGAGTCAGCACAAAGAGGATTATTTACACAGACACATACACATACAAACAACCGACTAGATCATTATCAGTATGCTACACCGCCAACTCGGGTCTCTCATCTGCCCATTATTGTAATTTTGATACCTAAATCTCCCCCAAAAAGTCCACACTCATTTTAATGCCCAATGTTACTGCAAATCAAGACACTCCAAATTAATTCTGTATTCCGTTCACATTCCAGAGTGTCTTGCGAAACAATGGTGGACCTTTTTCAACTATGTGTCCGTTTTTTTTGTATCACAGGTCACGCGATGTTTCACTCTGTTTCATTCTGGCTAAATTATATCATCGCATTACGGACAGTTATTACTATATTAGAGTCAGGTAATTAAGACAAATTCTCCAAACAGTAGAATGATTAAGTAAACTCTGAAAAGATGAAAGACATTTCTCCACACTGTTTACATATTTGTCCTTTTGAGTCATTTCATTGGTCAAGGAATGAAATCGGGCTATGTGCTAGTGATATCAGGCTGCCTCACTAGGGAATATATAAACGTACAGTAGAGCTCTCTGTCTTCTTTGAATGAACTCCTGTCACATGACATGATCCCCTGAGTCACTTGCTCTTCTTCCCTCCTGGGACTCCAGCCCTGTTGTGACGTCACCCACCTACTGCAAATAGGTGTGACTGTGCTTCACTGTAATCACAAAGCTGGTATTTTAGTGATGGCATACCTATGCAGCAGGGGGCCCCAAGATCCAGGGCCAATTTTTAATTCCAGTCCAGCCCCGGTCATGCACATTGTTTATCAGGGACTGCCCCACACAAATCTCAAAAATACACCTCCTTGTCCAGATACCTCACCCCCAATTTAAAGATGTACCTCCAAGGCTCAGAGGGGTTTTGCCGGACCTGGTGTCCCGCTGACTTAATTTGCATATTAACACCGGCCTGAATGAATCCACACAGGAGACTGTTAGTCATACATGGGATGTCAGGGGTCTCACTCAGGACCAAAGGCCTGACGCTCATCATAAAGTATGAGGTGGGCTGTCCAGCGGCACTGACGTACTAATCTTGGTGCATGGAGGAGGGTGTAAACAGGTGGG
The DNA here is from genome assembly GCA_019775955.2 of Pollimyrus isidori. Taxonomy (NCBI): domain Eukaryota; kingdom Metazoa; phylum Chordata; class Actinopteri; order Osteoglossiformes; family Mormyridae; genus Pollimyrus; species Pollimyrus isidori. The sequence continues at coordinate 482,467 of JABFDZ020000115.1, forward strand.
CGTGCACAGGTGCTTCCAAATGTCACCTTTGGAATGAACTATATCAGAGACTGCGAGCCAGACCTTCACATCAAACATCAGTGCCTGATTTCACAAATGTTCTTCTGGTTGAATGGGCAAAAATTCCCACAGACATGAAATTACTCTTTTCAATATAATTTTTATGTATATTAGTATGGAAGGACATTTTATAGACGTGGTCTTATCCGAAATACCATTACAGCAGAACCTGGTGCTTGAATTGGTGCTCGCAGCTATAGACTAACCTACCTCCAACAGAGCTCTTCTGTAACCTAATTAACAGCCTAAACAATCATTTCCCCCCATTTTCCTCAAGACAAACCTCACGTGCCCCTAGAGGTTGCCTTCCCAATCAGCATCTTTTCAGACTCCGGTCATTAATGGGATGATTATCCCTCAGCCGCTTGTACAGACAGGCTGCCACAGGGAGCACCGAGCAGAGCAGCTCCAGCAGGGGGCGCTGTGCCATGTTAATGCCACTACTCACATTGGCACAGGGCCACAACTGGCACTGGATCATGGTAAAGTCAGTCACAGCAGGTGTACGAAAAATACCAGGAAGGGGACCATATGTCCGATATTAACCCGGAGACTTACAATGGAACATATTTGAAATTGTTTAGTTTCAATGTATTGGAAAGCTGTTACAGACAAATTCTACGCTAAACTGGGCTGCCAAAAACAAATTTCAGGATAAAATGCTGGTCCCGGTCGTGTTTCATGGGTGACCGGCTGTGTTTCACTGTTTAAACAATCCCTCCGGCTATGTGTGGGGGTGTTGGCCAGCGGTCAGGAATGGAGCTGGTTTTGACTGTCAGGCTATCCGTGCCCAGACGGGTGGCCTGGATGGACGATCGGGTGGACATGGCCCACATTTCATCACGTGCCAGGTTACCTGCCAAGACATGGCAAAGAAGGTAATAAGTGTGGCTGTTGATAAACTGAGACGTGATTCTTCAGTATTACATTAATTAATTTATCCTGATGCATTTATCCAAAATGACTTGCAGCAGATGCCCTGCGATGGGCTGGCCCCCCATCCAGGGTTGTTCCCTGCCTCGTGCCCGTTGCTTCCGGGATAGGCTCCGGACCCCCCGCGACTCAGTAAGGATAAGCGGTTTGGACAATGGATGGATGGCTGGACTTGCAGCAGAGCAGTTTTTCTCAAAATGGGTCCAGGGGACCCCCAGACAGTCCATGCTTTTGCTCCCGCACAGCTCCCAGCCAATCAAGAACAAGGAATACCTGGTACAGGCGTATTGGGAACTTGGAGGGAACAAAACTGTGGACCTTCTGGGGGTCCCTGAGGACTGGGTTGAGAAACAGTGCAGTAGAGTGAAGGGTTACAATCTATGTGTGCTCCATAGGATTTGAACCCATGACCTTTGTGTTGTTAGTAAAATGCTCTACTCATTATCAACATTATTAACAATCTACTTGTTATTTACGTTTGCAGTGTTTTCATGATATTACTGTACAGTATGTAACAATGTAGCAGGTCCCACTGTAGAATTTTGTGGGTATATGAGGGTCTGCTACATCATCCACCTGTATTTAAAAATCACCTTTTAAATCTTTTTTAAAACTCAAGATAAATGTCCGCTTTATGTCACCTGATCCTGGACATACAATCTCTATCTTTAACCCTGAATATCGCTTCACAGACCACTCTGATCTGTTTTTGTTTCAGAGGACTAATTTGAGCTCTGATGATCTGTCAGTAGCCTGTCAGTTGTGATCCATGACCTTCTGAACCAATGACCACTGCTTTGCATGTGAATGGATCAGCAGGTTGTAGCCTTCTAGTGGACTGCTAGTCTCTGAATGTGATCCATGTGATACAGAGAGCAGTCTGTCTGTGTCCCTTTTCATATTGCTGTAAAGTGCTTTTTGACATAAGTTTTTTTCTTTCTTTTTTTTAATAGTTTTTCATTTAAAAAATTAATTAATCACACAGATCATTGCACAAAAGAAAAATTAAATGTTACTCTTTAAAGGGCCAAAAATGACAACAGAAATCACCACGTTACTAAAAAAAAAACACGTGCAGAAGTGATAAAAATAACTAAATGATTAACGGTGTTTGAGTTAATTTTTGGCATATTACCTTTTAGCACAATATACCCTCTGATCATAGCTAATGAAAACCCTCTAGAATTCAGAATAATAAAATTGCACAGAAATGGCTGTTTTTAGAAAGAGACTGGGCACATTAGCCCTGCTCGCTGTTGAAATGCATTCAGCTCCTGCCTGCCCGCGGTCTTATACACTTTCTGCAATCCTGCACTTATTAGTGCTTTATGAAGACTGACTTAGGAGTGTCCCAGTAACTGTATGTAAATGAGAGGCAGGAGGGGCCCGGAGGAGAGAGCTGTTACACGGAGATCGCTCAAGGACATCCTGAACTCAATCATCACCTACCCCCAAGTATGCTGGCATCGCTCCCAAACAGGAATGAAGCCCCCTGACAAAAGCTCACCTTGGAGAATCAGTTGGGGTTTCAACCCAACTTACAGTGTATTTGCTGCCAAAAAATATGCTCCTAGGCACAAAGGAGAGGGTTAGTGTGTGGCTCTTCGGGTTAGGTGACCAGAAGGTCGCTGGTTTGAATCCCATGGTAGATTGTGACTTTGGGATCCTAAGGAAGGCCCTTAACCTCTTGGACCCTGCCTTCTCAATAGCACATTTATTTTGAAAAGCATCTGCTACATAAATTAATTTAAAATAACTTTATAACGGATGTGTAAATGTCATTTGCACATCCAAACCATTCTAACTACACCACTTGTAACCGACAACAGGAACAATATCCTTTGTAAGTATGACTTATAAGCAGTGACATAATCCATTTGAGTTAGGTTTTCTGATGGCAACTGCGCAAGGCCGCTCTAGAATATTCTGGAGCCTTCCGTCCAGGGTTCCATTTAAGGCAACGTGAGCTCCTGTTATTGTTTTAACGCAGTGTGCCAAAACAACATCTTTCAGCCGATCAATTGCCAGAGGAATGGGATGAGCCCCTCCCTAGGTGAGTTTGGTCGAGGTGGAGCCTTTGGGGAATGTCTTTGTTTTTGCTGCCAATCAAGTAAATAAATCGATTAAAATGAAAGCTACGGCCCATTATGGTGCTGCCAGAGAAAATTGCAGAGCAGATTAAATTGGTGATACAGTCGTGTCCGTCCTGCCCGGCCCACAGAGGGCACCCTTCACATCTGTGGCGCAAACCTACTGCCTCTTTGTATTCATAAATCCTTTCATCCGAACCCTGCAGACATCCAACAAAGAATCTGAATGGTTTAGCTACACTGAGGTCCTGGGCCCATTAGGCACCCCGGGGGTCATCAGCCCAGAACTTTGTATGCTGATGCCCTGGCACTGTAGAGACTAGAGCACTGCACAGGACTGATTATTTATCATGTATTTCTGGATATGTGGATGTAGCACTTATACTAAGGAGGCCGGAATTAAGATATGTAATCATTGAGTATTTCTTTTTTTTTTTTTTTTTATATCATTCAGTATTTCTAAAGACAAGGTCAATCAATCCAAGCAAGTATACACGGACGGGGTCACAGGGGCGCTAACCCCAGCTGAAACCTGACTGGCCCACTCCTCTGTCACTTACCAATTTAGTCCATATCATTGGCTAATAATAAGGTTGGCCCTTCAGGACCAATTTTGACAAATCTTAGAATCAAATCAATCCAGTTTCTTTGACTTAGGATTGTAGTGACCCTGAAATCTACTTCAGGAATCACAAGGCACCCTGGATGGCATGTCAGTCTATTGCAGAACAAATACATACATAAGCACACACACACACACACACGCTGGCCAATAGAGATGCAAATTCAACAAACTGCACATCTTTGGACTGATGCGAGAAACTGGAGTACCCAAAAGAAACCCACACAAATGCGGGGCAGCATGCAAATTCCACACACGCACAGCAACTTAGTGAGTCATCATGACTTCCAAAGACAAGGTCCGAGAGGAAAACCAGGAACATCCCATTCAAAACAAACCTAAGATGGACATTTCTTAAGCCAGCATGAAGATCACGGGCTCTATGTCTGGGGAGAGACATCCTGGCTTCCCTAAGATCTTTCCAAAGGCAACAAGAAATGGACTCATCAGCCTTGATCTGGTGGAGTCCCATGACCCAACATGCTGGGAACTGTCCACCTGCCAGCCACTGCGGCACTGGCCTGCGGCGGCAGCGACCCGCCACCCGGCTATGCAGGAAGGGCCGGCCTGCCGGACGACCTGCGTCCTGGGAGAGGCGGACATCTCCTCGGCCACTGCCAGAGGCACGGTGGCGGGAGGCTGCGCCGTACAAACCTCCGGAGTTTGGGATCAAAAAATAAATAAAGGGGCCTCCCACAGCTGGGAACAACACCAGCCCGAGCAATGTCACTAAATCTGTGCGTGTCGAGCAGCGCTGTTTACATGGAGATTGGCTGCGTGTAAAAAAAATAATAATAATAAAATAAAACAAAATAAAACAATCCTTCTCCAGTGCTGTGGAACACGGAGTTCTTCAAAGGGCAGCCTGCTAATTAGAGTCCTGTTATAAAAAGACATCTAAGGGATCCAAGACCTTTGGATTAAGCACTATGTACCCAGAATGCAATGGGCTCTTAAAAAATACATGAAGAGCACACAAAGCGGGGAACAACTGGATGCTAATTGATGACTATTGTGGCTGAAATGAGGATCTAAGGTACAAAGGCAGGCTGGTGCTGTGGTGGAAATAACAAGGAGAGCATGTCATACTGAAGGATTGGTAGTGGGGAGTGTGTGGGGTCTGCACAGGTTTGCCAATCGCTCTGTGCTGGCTAAGACTGGTCCACCCTTAATATGGATTACGGGAACAAAGACAGGTTCATTAGCACCCCCCCTGAAGGTGAGAAAGGTGAGCGGGGTGGACAGCAGACGGTCCATCAAGTGCAAGGTCAAGGCTTGTGGAGATTCGACACAGGGGCCGGTGGTTTCCACAGCTAATGCAATTCTAATGCACATCTCTCTTGTCAGACCAATGGGGTGGAGTGCAGTTATGGTGCAGAGCTGGATTTGGGTGATCTCTCATATTACCCTCATGATTGATCACCAGCCCTGAGCCTCAGTCAATAAGACACTGGGAAAGGAGACAGCAAGGTCTGCTGGCCAGGCACCAAAGATAAGCCTCATTCCAGAGAAGCAAAGGCAGACCTAGAGTTTAAGGCTGGGCTATCAAAGGGGCTATAATTTATATATGGTGCCCAACCTTATCATTAGCCAATCATGTGCGTTGAATCGGTGAGTGACAGGGGAGGGGGTACTCTGGGGGCCAATCAACTTTCATTTGGGGCCAGTGCCCCTGTGGCCCCACCCATGTATACACTCCTGCAGAGTAGAGTGTTAGTTTCTCCAGTGCACCTTTAAACTGTCTGTTTTTGTCACCTTTTTTGCACTGTTAGTGTAGATGTATGATAATTCGAAGAGGCCGACCTCATCCTGTTTTCTGTGCTGTATTAACATAAGTTGCCGTCGTCTGAACCTTACTGCTGCAGCCTTGATCGGCCAAATGTAGCACGTCTCTACCCTGCAGTCTGCCATGTTTTCAGATTTTAATTTGGTTTTATTGATTATGGTTGCGACATTAACCACTGTTTTATACTGTGCAGCATCATAAACATCAAACATTAAAATTTATAAGAGAAAGCCCCTTTCAGTTCAATCAGACATTTAACACTGTCACCCTGTGTCAGTAGTATAAGTTTGTCTTACCAGATTTCTTACTTCCAAACCACAGTGAAGATCAATACTTCACCCGAGTCTTGAGTCGATATGAAACGATCCCATATTTTTCCATCTTTCAGCACCAGGTCGGGGGCGCACCATTTCTCATCTTCAAAGAGACAGGGGGACACACTTCAAGTTTTCCCTGCCCATGTCTCCGAAGCAGAGCTGGTGGGAAATCACTCCTGCGCAGACCGGCCTCTCGGACACGCATCGCCGCTGCTCCCCATCACCCTCGGACACCACCTTGTCGGCCCTCGCCACCTCATTTCCTGGCTCGCTCCATCCTTCCAGGCGTCCTCCATTACATTCTAATTTCCTCTGGCTCCTCCGTGCTGCCGACGGCGGCTTATTGAATTTTAATAACCGTAATAGACTCTCCTCTTCTTTTGTGACATCTGTTCTCATAAGCTTGTTTCCAATGCGATCCAGACTCTCCATTTGCTGCCTGCTGTAACTGTTTAGCATACTAGTACTAGCATACTATACCAGCGCATGAACATTAGACATATGCAATATAACATAAACCTGTGTTCTCTGAGTTCTTTTTGAGTTCAGCAGGGTTGTTTTAGTGGTAGGATTCTTTTCTACTATGTGGGAGGTGTGGGTTCAACTCCAGGCCACTCTAGCGAGCTTTTTGTTGTATGTGCATGATGACAACAAAGACAATATACAGTATTAAGAATAGATATTCCTGCAGGTCATAGCGAAACATCTAATCTCATAGTCATGCTAACAGGGACACCCTGGATGAAATTCTAGTCCACAGCGGGACACAGATCTTGACCGATGCAGGGTCTTCTGCCTTCAGTGTGAGAGATACAAGAGCTGGAGTCTAGCTATGGGCTGCTCAAATATATATTTTTCAGGCTTCAGTCTTGATAAAGTCATTTTAATTCTCAGGGTGTTGTGGCCGAAATTAATTCTTGACTGGTGTGAGCTGGCTGGAATGCATGAACACCGGAGTAACAACGGTCCCCTAGAACAGAGCGTGAGTAATTTAACAGACGTGGATTAGCGCGGCTTTACAGGGACTCCAGGGGCCAATAACAAGCTGCATATCAAACTCCCACTCTCATAACACAATCTACAGTGTTCTATCATTGGCCTGTGGGCGTAGCTGTCCTGCTTCACGTTCCAGGGTTGCAGTGACATCAGCAGTTGTTAGCTTTGTTCCTCACCGGTGGCTGTCACATGTTTTAATGCTATATTTGTAGAATGGAGGGGCTCAGCCCAGCTTATTGCTTGTGCTCTAGTTACCCATCAGACATTGAAATGGCACTTGGCTGTCATTGTAATGTGGACTTACACCATTCTTTGCACTCTTTCTGATTGCTGTGCTTTGAAGGCGCCACAGTGTCCTGAGCTGAAAACCGCAGGCACTGTCGGATCCTGGTTACCAAACGTCTTTGCACTTCCTGACATATTTGTCATGAGACAGCTGAATTCTACAAATATGTAAGTGCAAATTAACAGATGGAGAAGACAGCAACATGGGTGTAACAGAGGGGATCGATCATGTAAACAAAGGGGTTATGAAGGCGAGGAAGTCTGGGCCTTAACAGCTCTGAATAACTGTGGCTCCTTCACTGTATGGAAATCAGGTGTGAATCCCCCAAGTTCAGATGTGAATCCCCAAGACAAGATGCCAGGAACAGTGGAAACAGCGAAAGGGCTACTTATAGATTCACATGTGTCTAAAGACAGAAAATGTAATAAAATCAAAGAAACACAGACATGGTACTAATTAGACTAACAGTCAAATCCTCTTTTATATCCATAATTTGACAACCATGTAGTCTACTGATTTAATTTCAATTTATTTTATTATTGACCTTGGTTTTATACTGACCAGTCTGATAAGTGAGAGTATATATTGAAATATATTAAAATGTAAATAAGCAAAACAGATTTTTCATAGATATGAATATTTCTTAGTAAATATCACAACATCATCTTGTGTTTTTGATCATTTTTAAATTATCTTCTTAGAACATCAGACTGTGTAATAGGCCAGCGCATGTCTTTTTGATATTTTGGTACAGAAAACAATCATTTTGAAGCCGTTTATGGTTACCAGGCAACCGCTCTTAAAACCACAATGCCGCAATTCCACAATGCTGGAGGATGATTAGACGTGACTCCTGACACGCAGGGTTGTCGGAGAGCTGTTATTTGGGAAGACACCCACCCTGTCGCTGGTCTGCTTGGGTCTGTGTGACATAAATCATACTGACGGAAACAGGCCTTTCTGTCCACCTGCTAATTTGCCTAACATCAATACTACGTTTATTACGGTATCAGGTTTGGGGGGAATCCCAGTTACCTTATTTATATGCTTTTTCTACCATACTCTTCGGGAATGCTCTTCTCATATGATTTATCAAAATGCCACTGGTTCACTTTGTCCATCCATCCATTTTCCAAACCGCTTATCCTTACTGGGTCGCGGGGGGGTCCGGAGCCTATCCCGGAAGCAACGGGCACGAGGCAGGGAACAACCCTGGATGGGGGGCCAGCCCATCGCAGGGTTCACTTTGTTTCAAATCTAATTCAAGTTTGCCTTAGTGCGTCATTGTCTTTCCTCCTTTTCTATATTAAAAAATATACTCTCTCAAATTTGGTCTAATTTGAACAAAACAAGTGTTGTGGATTCATTGCCTTTAACCATAGTTACCTTTCCTGGGACTCCTGTTGCCCATCTGCTTCATTTACCTGTTTTAGAACCTCCACTAACCTTTCGGCATAATGGTGATCTGTGCAGTGCATGCTTAGATCTATGTCTCTATTTTTCACCCACCGCAGCTGCGTGTTGTTGGTGACAGAAGGCTGACAAGGCTGAGCTGCAGATCACCTGTGGGGAACCTGGGGGAAATGAACTGAGACTGGATCCGAGCGTAAAATTTTAATCTTCACTGAGGTGAAGGCACCAAGACTCAACCGAAAAGCAAGATTGAATAAACTATGGAGATGTTGGCGATCGCAACAAAAGGGTAAAATGTAGGCTCACCCAAAGCTGGAACCATGTGGGGTTAAGGCCCTTAGTCATGGCCAAAATCACTTTGCTGAGCTTTGAACCAGTGACCACCCGATAATGGGCACACAGCCATAATCTACAAAGGCACATACCACCATACTAGGGTAAGAAACCAGATTTGGCCTAAGCTAAAATATGTGGTTATAGATCAGCCTAATTAAGGCTGCAGCTGCTGACCATGTGACCTTAATTTGTGATCACCAGAACATAGAAAAACAAAACAGTCTGACTGCAGTTTAACAGTTTTAGTACTCTGTTTAAACCTGCCCACCTTCCACTACTACGCCACCCACTGGCCTGATTAAGAAATGCCCAAAAAATAATTTACTCGAATGCTCTGTAACCTCAATATGGTTTGAGGATGTTGCACAGTCGACACATAATGTCATTGCACTGTAATTTGATTATTTGAACATGCAAATTATCCACGTGTGCCTGTTTAATGCATCCATTTGGGCCTGATGCCCTAGACTTCCTCAGCTTCAGTCAGGAGACGGTACTCCATTTTACCAACTGGTTATAATTGTCACAATACACTTGAGGCATGAGGATGGTGTGGCTGTCGATATCAGTGGGTCTTATTTAGTAAGATATCTAAGCTCTGTGCACTTGCTGTCACCGAAAACTTAAAGAACGGATGGCCGACATTTCACCCTGGGTACTGTTCTCACTCCCCTTGACTTCCTCAAAAAAGACAAGTGGAAACAGAAGATGGTGACATTCATGGGACCGGTGCTCACCTGAGGTATGACAGCATCATTGTGTGACAACAGGAGACTCTGAAACACTTCTTAATCACTGAAGATATCTCAGTTATGGTCCTATTGAAAAGAAAATCTCATAAGAAGATCTGAAAGGTCAGCGTTAAGGACCCTAAATGCCATCCTGGTATTTGGTCTGCTCATAAAATTTGAAATATATGCTAAAAAGATCTTGTAGGGGATTCCCTGGGGATCCCGATGTGGAATCATGTGACCTGGGGTTTAGAGAATGAAAAAACAATTTATCAGGCAGAGGATTTTCCTTCTGGGATTACCGAACAGGCTGTAGTTTATTCCACACTACATACAAATTAAACACGAAAAATAAATAAGATGTTTTGGCAGACTGTGGAGGAAATGGGAATTGGAAAATCCCAAATAAACATGTGTACTGGCTGCAGGATCCATAGTCGAGGTTTTCGGGGGTGAAGCCAAACACAGCGTACTCATGTGCAACAAGGGATCAGTGTCAATAATCAAGACAAAAACACCCTGTTCACCTAATCCTGGTCTCTGTGCAGGAATGGCCACAACCCCCATAAATCTCAATCCGCAGCTTACAATAATGAGAGGCAGGGGCTCTACTAAGATTATTTTTTTGTATTTGGGGAAGGGGCCAGAAATAGTAACCACAATTCATTCAGAGGGGCCAATTTTATCATTAGCCAATGGTATTTTTTGAATCGGTAATTGACATCGGATGGGCACTCCGTGTACCAATCGGTTTTTAGCTAGAGACCTCGCCCCTGTGGCTCCACCCCTGTACAACATACCTGATGAAAAGTTTCAATGACAAGTTCAAAAACTGCATGAGCCTATATAGTGTAAAGTATACATCTGTTACATAACATCTGTTGTTAATGAAAAAGTGAAGCCCTCCAAAAAACGCTGTAACTCATTTTTCACTAGACAATGCATCAACACCACCATTCTTGTTAAAGACAGCAGAAGAGACCACCCTCCGTCTTAAACCTATGTACCAAGAGAGGAGTTTAATAAAACACACACACACACACAAACACACACACGCACTGGCAGGATATTCCCCTATCCTAATTCAGCTTGTATTTGCTGGGGTAAAGGCACAGACCGCTCTGAGAAAAATTATCTGCTCCTGACATTATTAAATGCCCAGTATGATTAAAGAGGGACTCAACTTCAAAAGAGAAGAGAGGGGGCAGAAACTCATCTCTAAGTAAGAGGTCACACTCAAAGCCCTTGAAAGAGAATAACAGTTTCTCTCTCCTCCATGTCCTGCTCCATCTGACAGTCTAAAAAGGTTAACGGTGTGTCACCCACAGTCGACCATTGTTGTGAGGCTTTCATAATTGCTACTGCCACCCCCAACTCATGAACATTCTTGCAGGATTTGTGCCCCTATCCGGAGGACTGTGCCGTCCCAGAACTCAACGAGTCAGGCAGCTTTTTCGAAATGCTGCTACCACAGTCAGCTGCCATGGACCTTGCGAGGTTGTGTCCAACTCTGAGGACAATATCAGCCAATAGCATCTCCTCGCTGGGTGTCCTTAGAACCCCTGCTTTTATTTCTCAGGCTCTAAAGGACATTTTGAATGGCTCCAAGGATCCTCATGTCATTGAGTTGTAAATGTTTTCACTCCTACAAGGTTGCATCACGTAATGACATTTTTCCTGGAAGCGCATTGAAAATGACAAGCGCTGATCACAGCCTATTTAATATCATGAATTTCTATTAGATTTCGCTACGCACAATCGGCCAGATATAACATTTAATCCTACTTCGGGGCAGTTCGGGATCAAAGAAACATCATTAATGTTTATTTCTATATCGGCAAAGAGATAGGTAACCTTGTGTTTTAGTGCAACAACTTATTTGTGCTTAACCACTATGTTCCTTTCATCTTATGACAACATCTTATGTCAGGCAGCTAGTGAACAGAATAATTAAACCCAAGCGAAGACACATTGATATATTGCTTTATTAAAGGACTTACGATGCCAGATCTACGAATAGAAAAATCCATCTTACAAACCTACTTTACATATGCAACAGCACAAAGCTCTGAGGTCATGTGAAGAAGTGCTGAAATGTGGAAATGCTGACTCTCAATTGGCATACAAATTCAGGGAATATTTTGAGTGAGATGCCTTGGGCCGAGGGTGGAACGGTGGTTCGGTGAGCAGGTCCAGGGGGTTGTAGGTTTTATTCCTGGCCCCGGCTCCATGTGTGGGGAATCTGCCTATTCTCCCTCTTTTTTGCCCATATTTCAGAACTCAAAACACTTAATTGCCAGTATGTACAAACATTTTTTGGTTCGCTGAAAAACATGAAATACAGCACAACAGTAATAAAATAGAAAAAAAGACATGCAAAACTAAAGACAGTAGAAGTAACAGATTTATAGAAAATATAGTACAAGATGTCTTAAGAAAATAAATTTGCAGTTTCATATGCAAAAATGACTGCAAAGTTTAAGGGAACAAAATGCTGAGAATTTCCTACAGCCACTACAGTTCTTCTAAATAGTATCCCATAGATTTAGTATCCCATAATGCATGAGTGTGCCCTGCGATGAACTGGCATCTCGTCAGGGGTAACCACCGCTCTGGCTTTCCTGGGATAAGCTTCGCGCACTCCATGACTGGATTATTGGTTACGGATGAGTTATGGTTGGACCTCGCCCTATTGTTTCGACTGGGTGAGCAAGACAACAGAATTACATCCAATCGTAAAGCATAAACAGGCATGCGAGGTGTGGCAGAGGATTTGCGGCGTGAACCGACGTGCGTATCCCAGTGAGAAGTGAGTAATCGCTCTACAGGGCCAAACTTAGAGGTGGGAGTGGGCCTGAGAATGGGGAGATGGGGGCTGGGGCGAGCCAGGCAGGGTCATCTGCAGGACCCGTGGCTGGTTCCCACCTCCTCTCTTCTGGCAACACAGGGCCCAGTTTCACCTATGCTGCCATATGGTGGCGTCGGACGCTGTCCAAATCAAACCCTGCCCACTCTCATCAGGCTGCAGGTAGTCAGTCCAGTACAGAAAGCCTGAACTCTTGCTCAGTCGTGTTTGTTACTTGGACTTTAGATATTACCGCTCATTTTTCATTGTTTATTTCTTCCTTCTGACAGCTGGTCGAGGTGAGGTCCGATCAATGATGTGACCTCAGGTCAGAACTTTTCAAGGGCCTGGACTCACCACTCACTCCTGAGTTTTTATTGTAATAAACGTGCTAACAGTCAAGGCCAGTTGAGGTTTCATTTTTTTATTGGTTTGAATAAAATACCTTTGCTCCAATCAGAGTTGATGTTTTTCTGCTATAGAGAATAATATTTTTTGGATAGATGGGAACCTTGATGCAGCAATTCCTCAGAAAGTCTCACATTTAGCTAATAACCTGCAAGTTAATCTTACAAGCTGCCCAATTAAAAATAGCCAGATAAATAGATCAGGATAATAAGTTACCTGATAGGAACATTTCTGTGGTTCACATACACTATATGGACAAAAGTATTGGGACCCCAGGCCATTACATTTACAGGAACTTTAATGACATGCCATGCTAAATCCGTAGGCATCGACATGGGGCTGGTCTGTCCTTCGCAGCTATAACAGCTGCCTCTCTTCTGCAAAGGATTTCTGCAAGATTTTGGAGTGAGTCCATGGGACTTTTTGCCCATTCATCCAGAAGAGAATTTCAGGCACGGCTGTTGGATGCGAAGGTCAGGCTTGTTATCTCTGTTCTACTACCACAAAGTTACAGTAGATGCATAAAAATGTCCAAAACGTCTTGGTATGCTGAAGCAATAAGAGTTCCCTTCATTGGAACTATGGGGCCCAACCCCTGAATAACACCCCCGTACCATTATCCCTCCTCTTCCAAACTTTACAGTTGACACAATACACTCAGGCAGGTAACATTCTCCTGGCATCTTCCAAACCCAGACTCTTCTATCAGACTGCCAGACAGATAAGTGTGATTCATCACTCCACAGAACACGTTTCCACGGCAGAGACCAGTGGCGGTGTGCTTTATTCCACTCCATCCAAAGCTAGGCATTGGGCTTGGTGATGTGAGGCTTGCATGCAGCTGCTCGGCCATGGAAGCCCATTCCATGAAGCTCCCAGCACACAGGTTTTATGCTGGGGTCAATGCCAGAGGGAGTTCGGAAATCCGCAGTTAGTGAGTTAACATAGTATTGGCGACTTTTACACACTATTTTCCTCAGCACTCGGAGCCCTGCTCTTTTACTTTACATGGTCTGTCACTACATGGCTGAGTGTCTGTTGTACCTAAACACTATTTTGCAATAATGTCACTTACAGTTCATTGTAGTACATCTAAAATGGAAGATATTTCACTAACTGACTTATTGAAAAGGTAGCATTCTATGACAGTATCCCGCCTGAATTTGCTGAGCTCTATAGAACTACCCATTATTTCACAAATGTTTGTAACCCTGACTGCATGGCTAGGTGCCTAATTTCATACATCTGTGGCACTTGGTCTGAATGAAACACCTTAATTCAACGATTAAGAGGTGCGTCACACTACTTTTATTCACATATTATACTATATCTAGCAAACCATGCTAATACAAATTACACCATTATGGTATCTTTGGGCAGATTGGTCAGCCCCAATTTATGACACCATAGATACTCCTACCTTAAAACATATAAAAAACAAGCAAATGTTACGTTTGATGAGCACTCTGGATGAGCAAAAGATGCGAATAAGTGTTTAGCATGTGGCTAACCAGTGAGCCCTCGTCGGGAGCTGAACACTGCACATTGTGACATAAATGAGAAGGTTAGTCTGAGAGAAGCATGCGGCCGCCTGCTGATCTGCGCTTTGATGAATATCTTCCTGCAGCCCTGTGGGACAGTATAATTACAACTTTACATTTTTCCACAGCGGACTTACTGCTGTTGTGTGGTGGGAAGTGATTACGTAAAAAAAAATCATCATCTTATTTAGCAAGATGTCCCATCGTCGTTGCTGCCCTTTAAGCCACACGTTTGAACGACAACATTTAAACTGTAGAAAGGACCTGAAACAAGAAATTCGACAGAAAGACTTTTCGTGGCAGAAGAGGCTGTGTGTTACACGGATACATCAAAGGTTTCTGAATGGTAACAAAAAAAAGACGATTTGGGGGAGAAGCCCTTTTATTTGTGTGCACGAGTGCATGCCTACATATCAGCCCGTCTGGAAAAACAAACTGCAGTGGCACAAAGGTACTCTCTACAGTTTAATTCAAATCCTCATTACAAAGATGGGCGCTCAGGTATAGTTTCCATAATTATCGTCAGAGGCAATTACACAGTTATCTCCGACCGCAGTTATAGCAGCGAACATAAACAAAAACTGAATTAATAGCTTCTTAGAAAAATCACACTCAAGTGAGGCAGCAAGGACGCTTAGCATGCAGACATAATTACATCAGCATGGTACCACGACTGATGAATACAAACCATGCAAACCAAAACTAGGAAAATACGGTCGATTGACGAAAATAGCTTGATGTCATCTTTGAATAGGGTAAAAAAGTACGATTGCTTCCGTCAGCGGTTACGTGATTTCCCTCAAACGTGAAATACACTCATCGTCATCTAAAGGCAATGTGAAACACTGAAAAAAATGTCAAGGCGAAATTGCAAATTGGCCTCGGAAGTACAAGGGCAGCGGGCAGACATACGTTAAGAGTTCTGACAATCCGGCTCAAGGGACTTTAATATCTAAAAAGGTTGTTCCTGCGTGCGTATGGTTTGAGTGTTTGCAGGCTTGACACATCCCCTGGGGTGAGAGTGCTTCAGCAGAGTGTACAGAAAGGGCACTTTTTATCCACCTCAAGATGACGCTTCACCTAAACACGTTCCTCCCAGTCTCAGGCCATGTGCCTCATAATTGCGCATATGTTTAGTAGCAGTTAAAATCTAATTAAATTCTCAGAATCAATGACATCACGTGGGAATTTACCCTAGTTCCCGATGCCATCTGCTTCGTTTTCTTGTGGAACAGGTGATTTCGGTAGCTAAACACTTGCCTTGGGAATCTATTTCAACAGAGCTATATAACATCCCTTCAAAAACATGAGCAATTCTTCCCTGTGAGTCAGTTAACACCTTTATTCACTGGAGAAGTCTTGGATCTTATTTGATAGGGATCACAGATGTGCAGTGCAGAAAAATAATTAACTATTAAATTCTTGAACAGGCACAAGGTTATCGGAAGAGTCGGGTGCGCTTACATTTACATGTACTTTAGCGAATGCTTTTACCTGGTGCAATACATAACAAACAAGGTCATCAACAAACAGAGGAATCCAGAACTCCAAAAAGCTTTAGATCAAAATTACTTGCATTTCTTGGTAAAACACTGAGGACTTATCCGAAGATACTGAAATTATGATCCTTATTAGCATGCAAATTACTTTATTAAAAATGAGTCAAATCTTGCCTCTGACACTGTGCGGGTCGACCGCTCAGAGCTGTGCCGAGTGTCATCAATCCAATCAAATCGAGGAGCTTCTGAGAGTGATACCTGAGTACGGCGCCATCTGTTGCCGTAATGGTGGCGGAGCTGCTGCAGATGTGAGAACCTCGTTGAACTCACCGTTTTCCCACAATCATGCTTCATCTGCAAGGGCAGGTCAAGGTCTGCCTTTGTCCGGCATGACGCTGCGCTCCCGGGCCCACGTTAAGTCCTTTTAGCATAGCCGCATAGACATTTCTAGCCTGAGCGAATAAACATATTCAGGATTTGCTAGGGGAAAGATAGAAAGGCAACACCAGAAATGAATTAAAAAGAGGAATGGTGCACAAAAAGAGAGTGAAAATGCACCCTGGGGTATGTGGCTGCAGTGTTAGGCAAGGACTAAAATGTATTGCTTGCCTTAGAGGAAAACAAGTCTAATTACCAGAATAGAATCACTTTCGATGGCAAATCCAGGCAGCATAATGTGCAAGTCAAGCAAGGGACTCTGTCTATGAAATAAAGGAATATCTCAAATCCAAATGTATCAAATAGGAGGGTGTGAGGATAAACTCACTGGCAGCTTTTCAGAATTGTGGATTCAATGGCCAAGGCAGTGAATTTGCAAGTATTACAGTTGGTGTCAATAGATGGGACCGATCATGTGATTGTGTGCGTGTCCTGCGATGGGCCTGCCCCCATTCAGGGTTACTCTACCATGGACCACTTTTAGGTTCACCTGCATGGGTAACACTTGTGTTACCTTTATATTGTACAAAGCAATGTACAGGTGAGGTGCATAGCACATTACAAACATGTGCTGTCAAGGAGTCAACTAGGCATGAGCGCAGTTAGGCCGAGCTTCCAGTGGATGCCCAGGTACGAGTGTCATCAGTATTAGAGCAGGAAATGCACATCTCCCAAAACAAAGCAAGGACCAAATACGAACTATTCAAATAATAACTATTCAAATAACCTGAAATGGCAACATTAAAAGCATTCAGGGATCATATTGTATCAGGATTAGTAAGAGGTTATGGAAAAGAAATACAGATTCCAGAACTGATTGAAATAATTATTCCCAGACTAATTCATCTCAAACCTGAATGAGTATTTAATGGCAAACAGATTATGCACACAAAATATTTGCAATAACTGATTATTTTTTCATCAATTCTCCATCCTTCTGTGCCAGATACTTGAATATAATTTCCCTTAAGATTATGCGCTTGTAGCACATTTTTCTGAATGCATCTTAAGGTGATGCATCCTACTGAGGAGGCCAGTGATTAGGGTTAAGGTGAGATGTCTATCCAAGCTGTGTGTCCAAAGCTTACTGCTGCTTCAGAGAGAAGCTTCTATTGTAGCAAGCATGAAATGGCCAGCATCTTCTAGCTCTCCTCTCCTTCTCCCATGGTACCCCCCCACACACAGACAAACAGCTGCATACACTAAGATGAATTTTGGTAATTGATATAGAGATCTCCTCTCAAGCAGCCTCTCCATAGGGATCCATTGTTTGATTCACCTTCAGCCCTTTCCTGAAATGCCAGAGGTAATTATCATAGGACGCAAGGCCTTCATATATGTTATTTATAAACCTTGCTGCTCTTCTGCATGTTCTTCTCTTATGCATGCTTATTATGTACAGCGTCTCTTTTTCTAAATGTGTGAAACCAAGGGCCTTGAATTTCTATGCGGCACACTGTTCCGCAGACAGTAACGAAAGATTAAAAGGACTAGAGAAGATTTTCACTGAGCATATTCCTATAGAAGTTTGGCAGGGTTCTGCAGATGTGTTTGGTCCATTTCTCTGCCTCAGCGAACGAATATAATAGACAAATGGGTCTTGAAATCGTATGATCATGTGGACTCCAAGCTGTCACAGCTGGACTGGATCCAACTTTGATAGATGCAATGGTTTTGGTGCAACTGAGTCCAGTTTTGACAGAAAAAAATTCTTACTCTCACAGAAGCTTTAATTTGACATCTGCAGGTGACGGGATTCTTTAATCCCCCTTCCTGCTGCAAGATCTTTGAGTGTCATGAATAATTGCAGGAAAAAAATGTATTGTGGAGAGACAAGATGCGAGATTAAATTCCAGGATTTGATGTGGATTTGCAGTAAGTGTTTTTGAGACTATAGAATGGAACACATAACTTAATATATAAAAAGAATGTTGTTCTATCTAATGGGGTATCATGGACACCATGTGAATCTTGGTACACACAGAAGTCTTATGTGAAAAAAGACCTGGAAAAAACCTATGGCAAACTCAAAATCTCAGAAGAGATATCAGTAGGGAATTAATCAAACTTTTAGATGATATAAAATCATATAATATGAATTTCGCCTTTCAGACACACAGTTTTACCTGATCATTGTGTACAATATTGCAAAACGCTCAGTTATGTCAGATTGACTGTATATGTAAGAGCCTGTGACAGACAGAATCTTGTCACATTAACTTAGCACCTTCCATAAAAGGTTAATCTGTTTAAGTAATTACCACCGGATAACCACCTGACAAGTGCCGCCCACTTACGGTGAATTGTAAGTGCGCAGAGTTCATTAATGTTTTTAAAAAGGTTACGGCAAGTTAAAAGTGCAGGCCTGACATTCGGCATTTTCTGAGATGGCATTGCCTCGGGGTAAGAAAGGACAAGGAAAATGTGTAAAAGTACCAGATTTTAAAAGTACTTTAAGTGTGGTAAATGTCACAGAAAAGAGACTTCAGCTATCCATCCATCCATCCATCCATCCATCCATCCATTGTTTATCCAGGATGGGGTCACAGGGGCTTATTACTGGACGGACTCAATATTCTAGATCTTTATGGCCGTGTGCGACAGTTGCATTGTAATGCTTACTTGTTTAGCCACACTTGATTACAAAGAGACTACAGACAAGTGCAAAACAATACAACGCAGTGCAGAACAATACAGGACAGTGTAAAATAACACAGATCGTCAATAATAGTAACAAAAAGAGATGAAGTTCAGTAACAGTGCTGTAAGTAAAGGTGCCTTGGGTGTAACTGTCATAGAAGGACAGGGCACAAGGCTGGGAACAGCGAGAAGAAAATTCCAGTCCTTCACGAGGCACCCAAACATGTACTCGCTAATTCAAGCACTATTTACGGACCCCAAGCTGCCTAAATGCATGTGGACTGTGGACTGAAACCGGAAGGGACCGGAGCAATTCCACACGCACGCAGAGAGGGAGGTGGGACTCAAACCTCCAACCGTAAAGGTGTGAGGCAACATCGCCACCCCTTCAGTCACTTCGTGTGACTTCCTCTGTTTATTCAGGCCAGCAGCGAACATGGTGGCAGAATCCCTTTACATAGTTATGACTATTCAAAGGATGAGCCTCACGACTTGTTGAATGCGGCGTTTCTAACCCGGGTGCGAAAGCTGATGCTCACAGAAGGCATGGACAGTCCCAGAAGTCATTTCCCAACCAAGGGCACGGGGAGCTGGTCGGGGGTCTCAAGGCTGAGCTCCAGCTAAACACGCTTAATAGGGTAAACCGTCACAAAGGCCCAGTGAGGGCCAGAGCTGCCGTGGCTTCCCACGTGTTTCCCAAATATGCTGGCGGGGAGTGGATGGCTACTGGTTAAGCCCTGCCCCCACCTTACCCCCAGCCCCCATTCCTGATAAGCAGTAACAAAGGACCCTTCAAAGGACAACGGTCCCAACCCTAAAAATCTAGACCAAAATTATTTTAAAAAGCCTCCTAATTCTCATGGTGAAGGATGAAGCATGCATTTCAAAAAATTATTGATTCCAGCTGTATTCCCAGTTACTGTGTGAGCCTGGGACAACATTACGGCTTGTGACCATGACCCCAGAAAGTCATTCAGCGGTGACTGTAACTCTAGCCGGAGGTGCCTGTAATTCTCCATTGTGCCTTACAAGGTACTGTAACCAGATCTTTTGCTACTCCTTATTTTCATCATATTGGAGCTACTGGAAAAAACGAATTTCGCAGGAAAGTGCTGGGGGCTTGAACACTTGTATCTTGGGCAAACTCAATGATGAAATACCTGATGAAATGGAAAGTGGCACTTGCTGGAACGTTGTGATTCCCTGGCTGTCATTAACTGTGCAGACAGGGTGCGGATGTCAGCAATAACATTCATACACCCCTCTGCCACCCATAAGCGCCTATTTAGTGCTGGTTTGTGGAGAAACTGGAGCTTATCACTGAGCACACAGATCAGGGGACGGCCTGGACACTGTGTCAGACCATGGCAGGGTAGACATTCACACATACCTATACCTACGCTCCCACATACCTACATCTATGCTCAGACATACCTATACTGTACCTACGCTCCCACATGCCTACAGTATATCAACGTTCAGACATACCTATACCTACGCTCCCACATACCTATACCTACACTCACACACACCTATACCTACTCTCACGCACACCTATGCCTACGCTCAGACATGCCTATACCTACACTCACACATACCTATACCTACACTCAGACATACCTATACCTACGCTCACACACACCTATACCTACACTCACACATACCTATACCTACACTCAGACATACCTATACCTACACTCACACATACCTATACCTACACTCACACATAGCTATGCCTAC
>JABFDZ020000115.1:507038-523236 GCA_019775955.2 Pollimyrus isidori
CCCCCCCCCCCAGAGACTATCCCAGAAGCTACGGGTATGAGGCAGAGAACAACCCAGTGAGGGTGGGGGCAAAAAAAAAAATTCTATGAAAATTTCCCAGTAAATATGTGTGGTGGCATGCCACGGTGGCGCATTAAAGTGACTAACTCTCAACTGGAATGTAGATCAAGGCCTCGGGCCTCGCGCCGGGCGTCGGACGTTGAACGCTGACGTCGAAGCCAAAGAGGGCTGCTGCAGGCTTAGTTTGGGGCAAACAGGCAGCCCTTCAGGCATGCAGAAGACGGCACGCCAAAGTGACAGCCCTGCCTGAAGAGCGAGACACCCGGTTGGGGGATTCGCCTGCTGGGCATCAAACTGCCAAGCGAGCATGAGGGGGATTTGATGCCTCAATTGCGAGCGTGTCAGTGATTCGCCAGCGGGGTCAATCAAAAGGGTGTGTGTGTGGGAAGCCGCTGATCTGTGGCTGTCTGGCCTGATCAATAGCCTGCAGAAAGGGATCCCACAGAGACCCTCCTGTCCAAAGATGCAAAATCATTCAGCAGAACCATTTCCTCTCCGCGGCACTAATAGCTACACCACCCCAACACAGCCTTCAGCGGGCCGATGGCCAACAGCCTTCACAAAGTTCCTTTGCTTTAGTTAAAACTCAGCCAAAGAGGCAGAGCTGTGAGATAATCTTGGTGTCATATTTACAAATGGAAATATAACAGATTTTACACAATTGGGTCATTCATGGCCTACAATTTGACCAATTGTAAAGCTTCAATCAACAGCCTTTGCTTTATTTATAAACCTTTTTACATCCATCGTCAATGTTTTATGCGTTATGTGCAAGCTAAGTAATCGGGCAGGCTTCTGTCTGAGTAAAGCAGAGGAAAGCAGTTTTCTTTTGTACAGATTGACATTTATAACTAAAGGAAGTCAGTTTTTAAAAAATGCATGGACTTGAAAAAGTGCAGCTTGTGGATTCGAAGCACTGCTCAGGGTTGGCTGGCCAGGGTTGCTGCTTTTCCACTACCCCTTCACGGAGATGATGAATGAGGGCTGTCTGGCCCCTCAGTAGCGATAGCAAGTGTGCCGTCTTCAAGAACATGGGGCTTTCGGCCACCTTACTTCGTTCTGGAATTGCTTACATCCCATAATCTCATGAGAGACCACTCAGCACCCGTGACTCTCCAGCTTCCTGCCTGACTCGCACCTGCATCTCCAGATGGCCGCTGGCCTCACTCCTGATTCCCCCATCAGATAAGGATTCGGGGTCCGCGTTTGCCGAGGCGAGAGATCGTCAGGGATTCGCTTTCAATAAGTCCTGAATAAACCCATTTTGTCAATTGATAAGCGTGGGGGCTTTCAGCGAGGGGGGGCATTACTGAAGCCCTAAAAATCGCTTCTTTCCTCACTTAGAGAATCAACCTTATTTGTCTGCTTTTGTTCAGAAATCTCCACAAAAAAAGAATTTGTTCATTCAGCTATCGCCATTAATGAATTGCATTAGTGATATGAATCTATATGAAACTCTGCTGGATATCAAACAATAATAATAAAAAAACAGTCGGTGCAGTAAAAAGTGAGTATAATTTTAACACGGTTTTAAAATAATTTCCTTATTTCCTTTACTCAGTCTCTAGTTGAATGGGTAGGAATTGTGTTTAAGTGTCGTGTCTTTCATTGCAGACGAATCCTTCTGTGTGTTGGCTCAGAGCCACGCAGAGCCACGCAGGGCCACGCAGAGCACGCAGAGCCACGCAGAGCCACTTCGCCAGTCACTGTCTGGACGTCCTTTACGCCTCTCGTAAGGCGTAAAAATGGTGGACAAGAGGCGATGGCAGGAAAAAAACGGTTACTGCCTGCAGGTATCACACTATTTGAAGTTTAAATCTTGCAATACAATGTAACGCCCTAAATGAGATGCCTGAGTGCTACTGCGCACACAAGCAGACACTGCTGCATT
The DNA here is from genome assembly GCA_019775955.2 of Pollimyrus isidori. Lineage (NCBI taxonomy): Eukaryota > Metazoa > Chordata > Actinopteri > Osteoglossiformes > Mormyridae > Pollimyrus > Pollimyrus isidori. The sequence goes on from JABFDZ020000115.1 coordinate 508,990, forward strand.
CTGGGAAATGTACAGATGCCTCTGGACTGTAAGGGGAAACTGTAGCACCTAAAGGAAATGAGGAGAACATGCAAAAGTTTGTCTCCACAACATCGAAATAATATGTTTTTACCACATTCCGAGGACATTTGGTTCATGAATCCCCCTTCCCCAACACACACACACACACACACACACACACACACACACACACACACAGAGCGTGGTGACAGTGCTTTCCACTGGGCTGCCTGGCTGCCCACTATATAACCAATAAGAAATATCATTTTAATACTCTTAGTCAGATCGGCCGAATGAAGCAATATAATCTTCTGCTCCCATTTGTTGAAAGAGAGGGACTGCGGTGTGGTGGGGAGCCTCCAGCTGTCCTGTGAACTCCGTTTGCCCGCCACCGTGGAGCTTTCTAGGGTGCAAAGTGGGGAGAGCGGCACTGGCTGCGGATCAGCCCGACTCAATCAATACCCAGCTGACAGGTCCGGGTGACACGCCACGCTCTGCGGGGCTCTGGATGAACTCCCAGTGCCCCTGCCTTCCTCTCCTCCCCGTCTTTCTCGATCGGGAAGAAAGTTAACACTCCCTCACGGGACGGTTATTCTTCATCTCCAGCCGCCTTGCAGCAGCACGCTCCATACGCGTCAGCCGGCTTCGTCTAATTTTTACGACCAGGAGACTCTCCCGAGGCAGAGCCAACGATGGGGTTGTGCGCGGGGCGTCATTATTTCCTGTCACATGACCATTTCCACTATCACACTGCACAGATCTTGCAGTCAGACAATTACCGCAGTGGCCTGATGGATGTTTGGGAAGCATTTGGCGTGGTGAGAGAAGCAGTGAGGTGCGATGAGAAGGAAAGAAGCCATGAGCCACCGTGCTCTGAGCATTTGATTCTGTTTCACATTTATGGGCAAGCTGAGGCGTATGTTTCATTGTTGGAAATAATGTATAGCCCATACTGTGTCAAACCAGCACATATTAAGCCCTTAAAATTTCCAGACGTCTGACTCAAAGTGTTATTTTTGAGATTTATAAGGCACATGTTGCAGTCTTAGTGTTCCTCTGTTCCTCTGTCTCCAATGTTCTGACTTTTCCCTTTGTTACAGAACCTCTGTGTATACAGACCTATTTGTAGAAACGTTCCATTATCTCCGAAACTCAGAAATGTGTGAACACTTTTTTGCATGAAAAATCCGTATATGCAGCTTAGCTTCTTAAAGATATTTTTCTGCAGAAGTTTATTTGGTAGTTATCAAAGAAAAATGCTACAATCTTAAAATCCAAAAGACTGAAATCCATTTCTTTACAGCAGAACTATGCAGAGTCACACCTTATTGCCAGAAGACTCACATCGCTGTAAATTCCAGGATCTTCTGAGGTTGAGCAGCAGGCCTGATGTGGATTTGGCAGAATTAACTACTATTCTATACTCCCCTCTTCTTTACCATGTAAGACATGCAATGAACAGAATAAAACACACGCCTGTTACATTCAAGCGTCTCCCTAAATGAAAGTAGCTATAAAAACTTAAATACTTCTTTAGCATTCCAGCGCTACCCAAAAGCACCTTAAACACTTTAACCGCTGCCTTTTACTCCCCTCCCCACCAGCTGCTATCCCTCACTCCACTAATTAGCTGACTACTCATCCAATCACAGCTGGGATCCTCTTACCTGCATCAAGCAGTAAACAATTTTCCCCATACTCGGTGCCACCTGCTATTGATTCCTTCTTAAAAACTAACACTTAGAAACTTCTGCTTGTATAGAGACAAAAGCACAGCATTACTTTGATGGACACAGGACCTTCTCCACTGCCCCCGTGAACCTATTGTTCAACATCGGAACCTCCCTTAGCTTTACTGTATTGCTTCTGTTGTAAGAACATGTAACAAAAGAAACACATCAAGCTTTCTCCATAGGAAAAGAAAAACGAGGAACAGATGATTTTTCTTCTCAACCAAGTGCACAGAAATGCAAGCTGCTCATTTTAGAGGGTATTTTTTGCAAGCTTATTTAGATAAAAAATATCTATCAATTATGTCTCATTCCTTTAGTAGATACTTCTATTACAAGCAACATGCAATTGAGAAAATGGGTCAGTCAGTTCCTGGAATAACCGGGGGGGTTGAGGGTCTTGCTCAAGAGCTGAATGGTGACATCACTCAGCTGACTTTGGGATCTGAGCCAGTGACCTGGTGGATCACAGCTCCAGCACCCTAACCTAGTCAGGCGCCTTTCAGAATAAATGTATGTAAACTATGATAGAACTTCTTGATTGATGAGGAACAAAATGCAACATATTGCAGCTTGTGGTTTTCTGAAATTCCAAATTTCACTGACTGATACTCTCAGCAAATCCCATTGTCCTTCTCCATAGTCACCAAGGAGATATGCCTCACGTTGCCCCACAAGATACACAGATCCTCCCCCCCGACACAAACCCTGACGCCGGGAGCTTTATTCGGTGCAGGCATTCCAATAAAGTTTTTGATTTGAAATATTTTCAGCAGGAGGGGGGTTTTTTCATCTACTTGTCTGTGCCTCGGGAGATGTGAATGGAGAACACATAAAACAATAAACAGAAATAATAAGTGGATTAACACCGGCCTCAGAGGCTTCTACCCGGTGCTGTTTATGATTTGGCGGTGTGGCTTTCAGTGCTGTGGCCAGAGATAAAATTGCATGGCAGGTAGGGACCGTGGTCCCAGGTGTGGCCTATCATGGCAGCTGAGTCCCTGAATGAGGAGACCCGGGTAAACAAGAGGCTAACCGGAAAGACGGGGCTGCTTCAGCCAGACTGCCTGCCAGGATTCGTCTAAGTGTATGAAAGATGTACGAAAACTAGCCTGCTGGCAAGGCTGGATTTACTAATGGGCTATTGCCCGGGGGCCTCAAATTGTAGGGGCCCCAGCATTTTTTGCTTGTTGCTACAGTAGCATTTTACATGATAGGGAGGGCCCCAACAATGGGCCAGGGGTCTGAAGAGTTGCTACAGAGGTAGGACTTTTCCCCCATGAATAAAACTTCTTTTCCATGAAACATCACTCGATTCATGGCTGACTTTGCACATGCGGCCAGTTGACTATAACAACTCTCTTTACAGACCGAGCATTCGACTCAGAAATAGTGCAATAGCTCATAGTGCTGAAGGAAGTGTGGCTGACATGGGTCTTGACTTACGATCCGAAGGTTGCAGGTTAATATCCTGGGAGCGGAAATGTTGTTGTGTACGATGCTTCCCCAGAGATTTAAGCTGCTCAATACAAGTGTAAAATAGTGAGCAACAGGGTGTGAGCGTGCTTCGGACGAAGCACGGGGAAATAAATAACATGATTTTATGGCTAAATGACCTATAAATTACCCTTACTCAGCAACGCGGATCTCCCAAACAAGACTTAGTAAAAAGATTGGGCGATATAGGTAAATACATGCTTATGCTTACATTGCAGGCAACTATCTGGCTGTTTTCCAAACACAGGGTTATCTAGAGTCCGGAGTCTATTCCAGGAAGCACAGGCCACAAGGCAGGGGACCCAGGACACCGTGCCAGTCTGTGGCCGGGCACAAACAATGCTTAGAAACACCTGTCACCAACCCCGCATGCATTTTTTGGACTGTAGGTGGAAAACAGACTGTCTGGAAGAGACCCACAAGACCTGGGGAGAAAATGCGAATTTCACACACAGAGCGGAGGCGGGATACAGGCTGTGTAAGGTGTAAGGTGACGGTGCCGCCCACTAAGGCATGGGATTGGACCATTTTGACATCAATCACCTGGGGGGAAGAAAGAAAGAACATATTCTCGCTAATATTTTTGGATCTGGCGCAATATAAGTATGCTCAGTGATAGACTGGTATCGCACCCAAGGGTTACTCCAGGCTTGTGTTGAATTTTAGAGTTGAGATTCCACCCTCCAAGTGAGTAGATTTTTTGGAGATTCCTGTCCTTGGCTTCGAGTGGTTAATGGAATTTGGCACTTCGGGAAAAATTGCTGGGGATCTGTCAGTTACTAGCTACATGAATGGATAAAAACATGGCTATAATTCTGCTGTGAGAAAAAAATTGTAATTTTGAGATGAATATGCACATTTAAAGCAGAAAACTGCTGACAAGAAAATGCAAAGCAGTAACGTTTGCTTTGCTCCTGTGAGTGCTGAGGTTTTAGCAGAGCCTGTTACTTAATACATGTTCCTGTGCTTGTTTTGATCACTCAAGCTGGGGATTTCGAAACCCGACTGGGCTACAGCTGCAGTCCTGTAATGCCCTCGGCCGGTGCTCAGTATTGGCTTCTGTCAGTCTCCGCAAAGGAAATCAACCCTAAGCAATTCCGCTGCACAATTCTAACACCAGCCTCATCACTTTCAATACTAAAATAATAGCACACAGGAGACAGCCACTGCAAAGCAATTAACTCAGTGTTTTGAACAAATAATCACCTTTGTGCAATTATTGCCATGGGAAAACTGCTTCAGTTCTCAAGACCCGTTTACCTAAATCCACCAGAATGCCGTTTGCCTTTGTTATGCTGTTATTTCCCCGTCACATAATCATTGCATAGCCTCTTAATTTCATGCTGTCAAAGTTTCTGTTCTGAATCAATAAGTTTAATTGCATTTGACACAACAGTTAGAGGAAAGCCATTGTCTTGTGTCGCTTGTCAAAAAACAAGAAATTTGCAGTAAAATTCCAGCAAGAATCAACATAAAAATTGTCATTTATGGACAACATGTCAGCTTATCCTCTGAAACTGTAAATGAATGGCCAATCAAAGGACAAATGCAATGTAATTTCAGTGAAGGTCCTTACAAACAATTTAAACAAGCAACCCTTTTATGACAGATGTCAAATATCATTTAAGGTTGTCTAATTTGGACTCACACTTCCAAGACTGTGAACACGTCCTTCCTGTGTTAGCGTGAGTTTACTCCTAACGTTCTGGTTTCTTCCCATGGTCCAAGAATATGCACAGCCTGACTGCACCCTGTGCATCCTAGGATTGGCTCCAACTCTGTGACCCAGCACTGGATAAAGAAGCATTGAAAATGGGTGGATGGATTGCATTTCAATAGCAAAATAACACCGGATAAACCCTTGATAAATGGAAAGTGGAATAAATATACTGAATCCATCCAAAACTTTTCTAAAACTTTTAAGGACAATTTAGAATAAATCGGGCTAAATTTTTACACCGACCACAGCATAGGCTAAAAGTTTAACTTACCTACTTTCCCATACGTGTCGTGCTTGGTTTCACATTAAGCATTTAAGCTGATTACACAGAATGCCTTGTACATATAGTCTATACGCCAGTGAATTAATTACGGAGATGGCTGCAGTACAAATAAATACAGAGTGTTTATGCATTAATGAATGTTACAAAAGTTCCGACCTTTGGAAAATATTCAAGCTCAGAAGTCGAGCTTTATGTCTTAAATATTTTTTCCGACGAGCACCAGTTTCATATAGTCAGCATTAAGACAACAGAACAGACTTAGGGAAGTGGACGAGATCTTGGAAAGCAAAACAAAATAAAAAGAGATTCAAAGGTTAATTACATAATTTTAACGTTGTATAATTGCATTTCCATTCCAACGATCAATTTGAGGGCAATCATAAACACTGCACAATATTCAGTAGCCTTTGCTTGCTGGATTTTTTCTTTAAATGTGTTGATTTGTTTTTAAATATTTTACATAAATCATGCTGTGTGCTTTCTGCTCTCTCAGGGGGAAGCACTCTCTCATCTCTCCTCCATGTCTGTATGATATTCTCAGATCTACTTTCTCTTACATTTCCTGAGTGAATCGTGCTGTACGTTTCACTCCAGAATAGTGTACGTGTGGTCCACATACATTTCTAAGCGCACGACACTGATCTAGCTACCCCCTCACAAATTGTTATTTACTGTAGCTTGAAATCTGTTACACTTCATAGGTATTTGTTTCCAAACACCCCCTTTCAATAATCTTGTTACCCACAATTCCTCTACAGCACAAACCGGTTGCATAATCTCTGCAATACACACAGGAATTTATATTTTTAGTAGGTTTCTTTTCATCCTAATTATCCAAAAGACAAATAAAAGGTTTAATTCCTTAAACTGTCTGTCTTGTATCCATGTGGGCTTGTAATTAGCTGGGTAATTAGTTCTAGTTTCTCGTCTTTAGTGTATCTTTCAGCTACTTTGCGCTTGGGAGTACTGTATACAAGTATGCCATCCATCTTCCAACCTCAGCAAGATTACACGGGGTGGGGGGGGACTCACAAGGCTGGGGTACACCCTGGATGCCAGTCCATTGCAGGCACTCACACAACCAAACTCTATGGGCAATTTAGAGATGTCGATTAACCTAATTGCACATTCTTGGACCGTTACAGGAAACTAGAGAATAATCTACACAAAGACACACAGCAGAGGTAAGATCCAAAGCCCCAACTCTTGATGTTCTACCTACTAAACCATCATGCCCCACAAACAAATTCCCATCATATGTAATGGCAACAGACCATTTGGGGCCTATGTTTGCTATCCTTCCTGAATGTCTTGTAGGGAGCATGACTCAGCGGAGAAAAGACGATACAGTTCCCAGAAGATCTAGACTCCACTTGAAGCCACGGTGTTGCAGTGTCGCATCTGTTAAAATGGTCAGTCTGAGGCACCTTTTCAAACCTAAATAACTTCATATGTGAAATCACAAAAAGACCTCACAAGGGAACATTATAGGTAGCTGATTGCTTAACTAGGATAGATGTTTGGTTCTATCAGTGTTCACCTAATGAAACAACATTCACAAAATGTATAATTATATGCATTTAAATAAAACCTTAAACAGTGTATTTAATACACTATTAGATAATTAAACAAAACATCTAGAGCCTTGATATTTATCACAATTAATAGCTACCAGTACCCAGCCTGTTAACATAAAGCATAATACTATTCAGGATAGGCTTCATTTTCCCATGATCTAACTTTTAGTTTCCTCTAAATAATTTGAACTATAGAAAACCGGGGCTATTTTGATTCATGAAATTCTCACTGTTGTCTCAATATAACATTTCCTTGCTCCAAGGCTGACACATGAACAAATTACTTGGATGTTTTATAAAAACAAAGCTTAACCATCTGTGTATTTAATATGCGCTTAGATAATCAAACAAAACAGAGACTAAATACACTTGAAAATAGAGCTTAAAACTCCATCTTATATCTGTCAGTTTTTTTTGACAATTAGAGCCTATCATAAATAATAGCTATCAGCAGCAGGTCCATGGCAGGTATGTTGGAGAATTTTCTTCTAAGTGGCCCTAGAAATGGAACTCAATTTAAATAGGGAATTTTTACAGTATTACTTTTGCTCTAAGCCCTGCTCAATGCTTCCCAGAATGGAGTCAGTGTAACAGTGGCAAAAAAAAACCTCCCTAGTAGGAAGAAACCTTGGGAGGAACGAGAGTGAAAACGGGAGCCCATCCTTTGGGGGCTGGCAGAGGAAAAAGATTTTGGCACGGCCAGGATATGAGCGAATTTTCCCACCACATATGAAGCACACATGAACTTGAGGGTCGACTTGCCAGGGGTACCTTCCTGCTGCTCCGTGCTTTGAAGCCTTTGAGCCGCGAGGCTCAATTCCCATTTAGGTAAAGCGCTGCTGTCGTTAGTCACCATTCATTCCCCTTTCATCGAAATCTCAATCCTTTTTTTTTTCCTCATGCTTCCGGTGTGTGCTCATGCATGGCAGTCTGGGTCTGTGAAAGTGAGAGATGTTTAAATCACCCATCATTCCCTGCTGCTGCTGGCTGCCAGTGCATGCTGGGAGACGGTGTGCGCTGTCTGTTTGAGCTACACAAAAACCTATTCTTGCTGTTCCTCTCAGCACTCATCATTACCACCCCAATGATCCAATCCCCAGGCCCACCAGTCAAGATTCTATTTTTGATACTATTTTTGCGGTCTTATTTAGTATAGTACATGTCATACACATATCTGCAAATATTACATACCTCTGTAAGTAGACTACACCAATTAATTGTGTGACTTCCTGAGACCCAACCCATTCATGCACTAAAGAGGATATGCCATGAAAATAAAAAAAATAATAAATTTGAAAAAAACTAAATTGTAAGATGTCTTATTTCCTCCAAAGACAAACAAAAGGACACTTTTTTCCTTGGGTCTCAGGAGGATATTGATTATTTCACTGCCATACAGTATATGCTAGTACTAAAACTTATTATACTGTACATTGACAGACTGATATGTTCCTGCTGGTACACACCACTTCATTTGCTGGTGTATAATTTCAAATTTTAGCTGTTTCTATTTATCTATTGATTATCCTTCCCAACCTCTTTGAGCTTCTGAATAAAGAAATGATCCCAATGGGGATTAATGTAGTTCTCTGTAAATCTTCAGCATCTCCTCTGGATCTAAGGGATCAAAGTGTCCCCCTCTCCATGTACTGTATAGGTTGGTGCCGCTGTTCTACAGATCTGATTCAACCACACAGAAATTTCTGAATTAGATCACACTGTGAATTAATGAATCCTACAGCATCTAGATCTTGTGGTGGGGCACTGGAGAATTAATCATTAATCATTCACTGAGCATAGTTGTTGTCCGGATACTGCACAGAGGTCTGTGAAACCCAAGATGAGATTACATTTTTTTCTTTTTTACTTAGCCCATGCTAATCATTTTCCGGTATCTAATGGAAATCAATGCTTTCTGCTTGTAACTCTATAAATGCTGGAATGAGAGTGACCTCCAGCAACACCCCCGTATTGTTCCTCTTTAAATTCTATTTAAATTTACCGAGTGGCAGTCAGATTAGTCTGATATTTCCATAAACGCCAAATCCAATTAGTGCAGCTTATCTCGGCTCAATGCATATCTATGGGATTACATTTTCTGTCACTCAAAAAAGCCAAAGAAAAAAAAACTATTTACATGTATTTAATTTTTGGCTGCATTCGAACGAGTTTTGTCACACTGTATATTTATTGTGTAACTATGTAAGTCGTAACTATTTGAATTTGTTACTTGCAAACAAGGTTTCAGCTGTAAATATCCACTTAGCCTTAATCCTTCTGTGTGTATCCGCAGAGAAACTTTTCGTACGGCTTCCACTATGCAGACAGAAGAAGAGGATTAAGCCTCACCGAGTAGCTGACTCTGCTACACTCCCACAAATCAGTTATTTGGCGTGACAAATTACTGTGTTTCTTCTCTCGTTCTCCCTTAAACAGTAAATTCCCTGTGTACGCTTGTCGTTATAATTGCCACGTGCGCAACACGTGCTGGTGCACGCTCTGATTGCACGCGTTACGCATAGTTTGTCCCACATATGCTTCCGACCTCAGTGTCTGGCCAAAGACACGTCCCCTTATGTTAGCCGCATTCGACTAGGCTTACAAGGACAGCGCTCTGACATCTGCGTACACCATTTGCATTTATTTTATTCTTTTTATTTACGACGAGAGGCTTTGAACCTGAAAACCCTTTCTTTTCGTGTCACCCGTGTTTTGCTAACACGCTTGGTTAAATATGATTAAAACAGCGGCTGAAGGGAGGACTGTCACGGAAAAGGACAATAGTTTTGCTTCAGTACATTAACAGCTGTTGTCAAGAGTGGGATTTTGATTTAAGGTTCTGAAGTGGGTCTAAAAAAAGAAATGGGAGAACAAACATCTGTGTACAAGCACCCATTATTTAAAATGACTGCATTTTTACTGACATAAATGGCACGTTGCACTCCCTTCAAAAGAAAAAATATTGATAAAATATAGATAATACTTAAAGTTAATGTACTTTAGGTAACCTATCAAGGCTTCTTAACTGCTGAGTGGACAGGGAAGGTCAATTTCCACTTTGCAAGCATAATAATAAATGTGAGGGGTGTGTGTATGTGTGTGTGTGAGTATATATATATATATATATATATATATAAATAGTAGGCCCTACTATAAATCAGAGGGGGGAGTTGCCCATCCATTCCAGTTTCCACCCCCCCCCAATCTGGAATGGAAGTGGCCAAAAACGGAACAAGAGTATAAGATGTAAGGCAGAGCCGGGGAAGATGTGGCAGTTGGAGAGACCTTATTGATTGATGGTACACGTGAGCGCTAGGTTGTTGCCCACAAAGATAGATGCAATGAGGCAAGACAAATGAAAAGGCCGTTCCTGTGTGCTCTTTAATTGCCCAATAATGGATGGCTGGTTCATTCACTTAGCGAAGTAAAGGCCTTCTTCTGCCAAATGCCCTCTTTCGGGGGCATTTATTAGGCTACTAACTGAGTCTCAGATCCGGACTGAAAGGCAAAATGCTTCCATCAGGGAGACTTCGTGTCCCATCACAGTTCTGCTTAACGCTTCTAAACACTGGCACCTACTTCGCTGGTTTGGTTTAAATGCTGCCTGTTTCGGCTGGTTGCTTGATCGATATTCCAGAAGCTGCTCCACCTCTTGGGAGCCACGAGCCTTTGCTTTCACCGTAAGAAGGATCTGTCGATGTGGGCTGTCCCTCTGGAGAGAGGAGATCGCCAATATCCATGTTGTACTCAATGCTGTCGGGCTCTAGGACCTCTCTTGAGGTTCTACAGATAGTTCTCCAGATGGTTCTTCCATCTGGCGTTGGTCCCAGGATACTTCCCCCAATTTCTTATCCACCTTGAGATGACTCTCCAGTTTCTCCTGTAGTACAGTCTTCTTCTGCCACCTATCTCATCTTAGACATCAGTGCACTTAGGCTTTTTCAGCTGCTACCTGATTGGGCTCTCCCCGATCATTTTGTCACCGAATGATGGTGCCGTGGTGGGTTATGCTCTGCTGCTGTCTGATGCCCTGTCAGATTGTTGAGTATGAGAAGTTATTTCAGCAGTATTGTAACACGTCACCGTTTTAGTGTCTGTACTTACTGCAGCACTGCAGTGTGCATCTTTTCCAAGGGAAAAAATTGTGCCCATGTGGAGAACAACAGAATGAGGACTGAAAGTGGAAAAAGGAGGGGGTAAATTCAAAACCCTTTAAGAAAGACACGTTTCTCTAACAAACAAAATATGTGCTACATGTTACCTGATCATTTTGAATCTGTATTTATTGACTGTGTTATAGTCAATCTCAAGGGTTTCTCTGGAAAGTGGGCCTTTTTAACAGGATCTGTATTCTGTAAATACCTATAATATTCTTCTGATCCTTATCCCGTGCTATAGTACATCATTAGTGTCGTGCTAATTATGTAGCTATTGGCTAGGTCAAGGAGGTTAAACTTATGTGTTCTTTTCAGAGCTTAGGTATACCTCTACCTAGTGAGAAAATGTTTCATTGCTTAGTTGACACTAATTGTTACGGGACTTAAACCAGAAACCCTAAGATAATGATCCTAAACCCCTACACTGTCACCAAAAACAATTGACCAGATTTGAATTTATCGGTATTAACAAGTAAGGAAGGCAATGATGGCTTTTTTGGTTTTGAAATAAATCAACAGGTAAGGCAAAATGAATAAGTTCTAAAGTGTACATTGCTGTCTTCCTGAGCACCAACGCCATTTTTTTCAAAATAGCTTTCTGGGTGACTACATTCAGATGCTGACTCTCGTGTCTCATGTGATCCGGTTCAGCCCATGACCAGGTCAGACAGGCATGTATTCAGCACTGAACTCAGGGGAACCAGCTTCTGGGTAGACAGCTGTCAGCTCCTCGTCTCGCGCCGCCGTCCCTCTACGGCGCAGCTGAAGGTGCTCGCCAGGGCATCAAGAGCGGAGAATCTCATGAATCGTTGTCAGTGGGTTCGGCGTAAGTGCCAGTCAGCAGTCAGCGTTAGGAAAAGCAGCAAGCCTCAGGGAGTTCTTTAATCCATACACGAGATTACAGCCTTCTCAAGGACTAACACTGGAAGCAAATCGACACTAGCACGTCTCGACCATTTCCTTTGATTTTTATAAATACTATCATTGCTTAATTTCTTTAAAAAAATGTATTAATTTTTATTGGTTGATTGAATTTTGAAGTTTATTTTTGAATACGTCTTTTGATCTGTGCTGCTTTTCCCCTGGTAGTTTCATCCGTAGCCACTCAAGTTTCTTGGCCTGTTTATTGACTTCATGTGTCGCACCTGTAAATAATAGATAGCTCAGGCACCCAACTTCACTGCCCCCCCTTCTCCCCCCCACAGCATGTCTGCCTCTCAGTCGCACACCTCCTATCATGATGTTTAGGAGACTTCCTGTATTCACTGATGCCGTCGTCTTGGTTTTCGGGAACTGTTTTCGTGAATCGTGACTTGGTGAGAGAGCCGCCTAGCTTTGCTATGGTACAATACAAAGCATCTCACCCGCAACTTTAACATGTTGTCTATGCTGCTTGAGGCTCAGTTATTTCCGCAAATAGATCACTGATCACCATGACAACCAAGTAATTGTGACTTTTATAAACAGAGGTTATTATTCGGCCAGCTATATTACACCTTTGGTTAAGCATACGGCTCGATTATCCATTATACATGTAGTAGACAGAGCACTATAGATTTTTTTCTGCAATTAAACTACTGTTCATCACAGTTCAGTGTAAGTAATTAGGCTGACTGTAGCCCTCTGGAAATGTCCTTCACCTTAGGATCTGAAGCAATTATTATTTTCGGTTCCTTTGTTCCTCTTAAGGTCTGTGCCTTCGCCCAGGCTTAATCGCCACTGTATCTGCATTCATTCACTACTGTTCTGACAAAAAGCTGTCTGCAGATCCGTTCCATTCACGCCAATGTAACCAGCATTCAATTTCATGCTTGCTGCTCAGGTACAAATTTCCACAGTTTTTTCTGAAACCTCTGAACCAAGTGGCTCCTCAGAGGGATAAAAAGCAGGCTTTTTTGCGTTCTGATAACCCTTTCTCACGATTACTATTGACATTTCTCACTCTCGCTCCTCTAAGTTAAGACAGGGCTGTTTTTCACTGCATGTAGACCTTGATTATCCATCCACACTGTCCTAGGATCTCTGTCTGTCAAATATCACATTCAAAGTATCTTCATTTCATGTTTGAACCAAAACACCAGGCACCTCTGTCACAGTATTTTAGATCTCGTTGGCTTTTATATTTATTCAACAGAAGCTGGTCAGCCAGTCCCTGAGGCACTTGGTGGTTAAGGCCCTTGCTCAGTGTCCCAATGGTGACATCACTCTGCTGACCCAGGGATTTGAACCACTGACCTTCCAATCACAGGAATAGCATCCTAACCTAATGAACCTTTTCATAAGTCATAATGACGTGTTAAAAAGGCACAACACATTATAGCCATGTTTATTATGCATTATGAATGCTGTATGAAGTGCTCATCTACAATGCACTATAAATGCCTTCAAAATGCACAATATGTGTTAATAATAATGTGTTATGCCTTTTTCTAAATATTTTTGGACGTGTTTGTAATACAGTGGTACCTCAGTTCTCAAACTCATTAGAACTCAATTTTTTTAAAAGTTTAAAAAAACAGTAATTTTTTTTTTTTTTTACCTAGAACTCGATCTGAAGACAAACCGTGAACTGCGACCTTAGAACTTGTACATGTGGGGAAATGAGTCACGCAGCACGTCTCTCACCGGAAACAAAGGGTAACACTTCAGTCTCAGCCTGATACAACACATGCTGAAAATTCGGTAACATTTTACTTGAGGGGGCACAAATACTTAGTATTTATTCAGTTACTACTGAAGAACAAATCATGAACAATTCATGAACAAATATAGTTGCTACTTAAGATGAAAGATGCATTGCGATTCATTAATGGTGAACAAACACAAGATCAGTATTTCACTTGTGTTATCACTTGTTCCTTAAATAGTTCCTTAGTAATTCCTTCAGTAATTCAGAACTACCTTTAGTAGTTCACAAGGTTTGACAGAATTAATAGATATAGTAACAAATATAGAACCTTAGAATAAAAGAAACATTGTGATTTATGAATGAACAAATCTGACATCAATTTGTAACTAATACTTAGTTTGCGGTTAATTAATGCATTAATGCAATTAATTATAATAAAGTAATAGTATATTACTGTACCTTCAGTTCTAATTAATTTCAGTCTGTATCACTGGCAGTGGTTGTATCTTTTCCATCCATCCATCCATTTTCCAAACCGCTTATCCTTACTGGGTCGTGGGGGGTCCAGAGCCTATCCCAGGGAACAACCCTGGATGGGGGGCCAGCCCATCGCAGGGCACACTCACACACCAGTCACTCACACATGCACACCTA
>JABFDZ020000115.1:561917-582114 GCA_019775955.2 Pollimyrus isidori
AATGAGAAATTGAACAGGTGTTCTTAATAATCCTTTAGGTGAGTGTATATTACCACTATTATCCTCATGGTAACTTCAGGAACTCGTATCAACAGCGCACAATGCAGATCTACTGATGCCACTCTGTGTTTACATTCCCCAGAAGAAACATCAAATAGCCCGCATTCTTTTAAAACAAGCCGACTCGAGTTCAGCATAATGGAAGATCATTTGGTTGACCTTTTAACTTGGCCATTATGGGGTTTATTGATTTCCCCACCACAAGCACTGCATTTGGAGGAGAACACCCACATGGGTAAATAATGAAAGATGTCGATTCAGAAGCAGAAGAAGACGATCAAGGATCAAAAGATGAGCTGTTCCTGGTGCCATGGGCAGGATGCAATGTTGCTAATGTGCAAGAAAATGTAGTTTTAGAGCACAATCCAATAAGGTGAGTGACAGAGATTAAAATTCATTGATTGTCACAGCAAACCTCAGGAACTAATATACAAAGGTGTAGGGGTTAACGAAAAGTGTCCAGTTGAAAATCAATTTCGATGTCAAAATACTTATGAAAACGAAAGCTGCAGAAATCAAATTAAATCAATAGCTGAATCTTATCTAGATGTATTCGTACATATTAAGATCTGAGGAAGAAGGGATGAAGGTGGCCTAGGGAAAGCAGATCAGGAATATATCATTGGTTTCTCATTACTCTAAGAGAAAACACCTTTCCTTTTCAATATCTGAGATCTCATTCTGGGCTTAGTACAACTGAAGTGTCTTTCTTGGAAGAGGTCTAACTGCATTTCATTAAGCTGGAATGCTCTAAGATGCCTTTCCTTTCAAGATGACAGACGATTTCCAATGGACAGGCCTTGACATGCTGCAAATACCCCTCTAAACAAGTCTTCCTGAAGGCACAGAATCATTTCTGCAATCAGGCATGAAGCGATGGTGTTAATAGTGACATTTACACAATTCAGGTTTGTCATTATCAACAGGAACTGGAGTAATAAAGGCATGATTGTTCAACATAAGATAATATTCAAACTAGCACATTAAGAAAATCTTCGTTTTTGAATTATTAGTATTATTATTTATCACGCTGCTGAAACAAGGACCAGCCTGCCTGCACCAAGACACAACATATACTGGCACTGCCATCGTATCTAACTGGTAACCACGACCACCATAATGTATGTTAGTCTTGCTGGGAATACCAGCATATGTGGTGTTTTGTGCTGGCATACTGTAATATTATCAAGCTAAGGATTATTGATAAAATCGTTTGCACAACCTTACTGAACAGCTAGAAGATTTTCTAGCAAATATAAGCGCAATTAAATTCTTTTGCTTTAATTAAAGTTATATTGCTGTTGCCTGGATACAAGCAAATCAGACCAAAAAGTGAAAATGGATCAGCCCAGATCATCCAGTCACAGTGTCACAGGATACAGATACTGTATGTGAACAAGCATTTTTGTGGTATTTTCGTTATCGTCTCCTACAGAAAACCAGAAAATTAGCATCACCCACTGATGCTGTATTGCAGGGTTGTGCACTTTTGGTAAATCCCATAATCCTCTTAATGAGGGGGAATTACCACACTGTGAAAATGTCATAAACAATTCCAAAATTACTACATCAGTCATGTCTAAATCCATTCTCCCAGACAGACATCTGGATGATTATAATACTGACTTTTGTTCAGATAAGCTGGTGCATGGGATAATCCATATTTATGTGATTCTGAAATTGCACATGCAGCCACTTCAGAAGATCATCTATCTCGAAAGGCAGCATGTATATGAGGGGGAAAAAAGCGTAAAAAAACACAATTTGCTGGAATTAATTTGCAAGGCTACCATGTCAGTATGCAAAAATGTCAGTTACGTTCAATTGCACTGATTCAGCAAGCATCTCATATTGTACTTAACTTGAAATATGAACATTAATAATATTCAGAGCCTTCTGTGATCTTTCGACTGCACTATAACCGACATTTACTGTCTTTGAAGCTTGCAAGATGAATTTGACCACCAGGAGGCACTTTAAGTCACTTTAGGTCAACCACTCACAGTCTATAAGAAAGGTGCATAAGGAAGTATTATTCAGAATCATAAATAATATATGATTTCTTCCTTGTATGACCCATTCCCTGCCTTCTGGTTGCTTGGCGATTGGTACCGGCTGGTTATCTCCCCCCTGCTCCCCATTTACGACTCAAATTTTTATTGTATTTGACTCTCCCTGCCGGCCCCTGGAGGATGGGCCCCCCCTTTGAGTCTGGTCCCTCCCAAGGTTTCTTCCTTCTCGGGAGTTTTTCCTTGCCACTGTCGCCTATGGCTTACTCACTGGGGGCTTTGGGTGGGGGATGCACTAAAGCGCTTTGAGACGATGTACAGTCATGATAATTCGCTATACAAAAATAAAGTTGTTGTTGTTGTTGATTGCATATCAGCTAGACTACAAGCAGTGTTTCCCAATCTGGTTCTCAGGGACCTACAGACAGTCTGTGTTTTTGAGGGAGCAAAAACATGGACCATCTGTGGGTCTCTGAGGACCTGGAGTGGGCAATACTGAGCTAAAGTAAGGTCATTGTCACTATACCTTTCAAACTGTATATGTAAGCATTTAGCGCCACTGTTTTGAGGCTTAACCACGCTACACAAACAACACAATTGCTATCATGACTTAAATGCAAATAGTAATTGGTTGAGTTCATGTTACAATGCAGGTCATTGTCACTATACCATTCACACTGTCCACTTTCTTGTTCCCTTGGACAGCCGTACTCTCTTGGTAGTAGTGATCAGTGACTCCAATTTGCGATTGATTAGCAAAGTGAGTAAACAAGACATCGGCCAGCTGGTCTACATTAACCGGTCTAGCTGGGAAATGGATCCCAAAAAGTCATAAACCTTTGCTAATAATTAGTTCACTTACCACCTATCTGCAATCCAAAGTCTTGGTGCAGAAGAAAAACTCCCGACCAATCACTGTACCGCGAGAAAAAAGGCTAAACAAGCCTTCAAGTGAGAAAAAAAACTTCCATTACAAATGAGCACAGAGCCTTTCACAAATCATAGCAAGGACACTTGACAGAGTTACAAGTGTTTTGCTCTACAGGGATCAGAAGTTAGTCTTTCTGTGAGGACGAAGCATGCTTTGGCTATGCTGCTAAGACCAAGCCAGAGACACTGTGGCCAAAATCATTTACACTACAGTCGACGTTTGATTCTCCTGGCGTTTTGTAAACACTTCTGATAAGGGTTTGGAAATAGAGAGTGTGTAGAAAATCCACTAACATACATGCAAAAATAAGAATGTTTGAAAGGGATGTATACTGCATGTAAGCATTTAGCGCCACTGTTTTGAGGCTTAACCACGCTACACAAACAACACAATTGCTATCATGACTTAAATGCAAATAGTAATTGGTTGAGTTCATGCTACAGCGCATGGGAAATGGAAAACTGCTCCCTCTCACACAGTTCCTAATGATTCCTGGCAAATAATAAGGCAAAAATATGAAAATGCAACACATCCGATGAATGGTTATGATTTTAGGGCTACTGTTTTTATTAGAACATTTTACTGCACCAGCGTGATCTAGTTGGAAGAAGAGACTTGCGCGTGGGGTCGGCAAGGGAGGTCCACACAATCTGGGGAGCCGAGGAGATTTTAATCTCTTCCTGTGAGATTGAGTCAGTGAGGGAGCATTTCACGGCACAAGTTTGCAAACTCGCCAGAACGTTACATCAAACAAATGCAGCCTCCCGGTGGCCACATCACCTCCTTACAAGCAGGGTGGTCGAGGCTGATCCTCCAAAGGTGCTAGAAACTGGGACCCTGATGAGGGGATAGCAGAGTGTTTTCACCTACCACCCACCCCCAACCATTAAGCACCACCGCCTCTGCCAGCATGGGCAATACTGAGAAACACTGCGCTGACTCTTTACTCAATGCAAATTACAACAGAGGGGACAGTCTCCCAGCATGCACTGCAGGACAAATACTGGATAACTTTCTTGACACAGAAACAAACTGACATTACAAAAGCCCTTCAGCATAATGGAAAGAAACAATACTAAACCTGTATACGTACCTTTCATTAAATGAAATGAATGGAATGAAATGTTACAATAACACATTTCAGGAAGATTCAACATTGAAGTTTGATTTAAGTCTGGTTTGTTGGTTGTATCCACTGGCTTAATAAAAATCTTTTAAGAAAGATAATTATCCAGCAGGGGTTCTGACTGGAACAGAAATGCATATTTAAAATGTTTATATTTGTCAGAGCCACTGAGTAATTAGGCTCTCAAGGCACCAGAATCTGTCATGCACCAAGAACACTAGAACATCTCCTTCCCGGTCTCAGTCATCATACTGGAGTAGGATCAAGGGTTCCGTTCCCCATGAAAAGCCGGTCACATGACAGAGGGCATCCGTTCACGTATCCCATTAAGGATTCTGTGCTCCTGGATTTACAAATGATTCCTGCTGCTTCTTCAGGGTTCATATATGAGTCCACTTCCACTTCATCAAGTAGTTAAATAAATAAAACCAAGACGCAGCAGAATGGAATGCGGCGTGAACCACAGAGAGGAACATCGGAGAGGATCCGGATTCCAACATACATTCACATCAGTAGGTTAACGGGAAAGACAATGTAACCTCCCACTTTGGCAGGCTTCTGCAAGTCCGGAGTGTCGCTTCTCTCTGGGGGAGCCGGATGAAACACTATTCCACATGCTGTTTTAGCCTAATATTTAGGCATCATCTTGAGATAGATGGGGTGTGACACCACATCACAGCAAAATCCAAACGTCCTGCTAAGCTCACCTAACCTAGGAACAGAGGTGGGTAACTCCGGTCCAGAGAGTAAAAGTCCAGACCGGGATTTTATTTGAACCAACAGGGTTGAGTGCTCTGTGACTGACACTTAATGCTCAACTGGTCGGTTGAAACAAAATTTTGGTCTGGACTTTTACTCTCTGGACCGAAATTACCCAAATCTGCCCAGGAATGGGTCTGTCAGGTTTCGTGTCCCCAGCTGGCATGGCCAGATGGCACCTCCCAGAAGCGTGGGAACGTTACTCAGACGAGGCTGAATATATAATGACTCATTATAGTCAGCCTGGGAATCGGGGAGCATCCATGGGAGACAGAGAGACCTTGCTGTGTGGTAGCCAAGCCAGAGTCCCTATCCAGGTCTGCACCCAGTCACATGGGCTCACATGTATGAAAATGTTGCTGCAAGGATCTGAGGGAACCCCCCCCCCCCCAGGTGTTGACGAAGTACAGACGACCTGGCTGGTTCAATAAACGCCCCTCCCACCATTGCTGTAGCGGGTACCGTAACACTCACGCAGATCGACTCGTAACCCCAAGGTTAATGGCTTATGTCCCAGCAGGAGCTCTGATGAAATAGCCTTAATTAAGGCACTTAACCTGAACAACTTCAATAAAAAATATCCTGCTGTATAAAGAACTTTAAGAGGCTGAGCATGAAATAATGTGAATGCTCAGAGTGATACATGGGGAGAGGTCGCAACTCGTTCATCACAATCTGCTCATTTACAATTTAAATAACTGTCCTTCGTCCAAAAGGAAGTTACTAGGTATCCAGCTATAGAAATATACGCGAATATATCGTAGTCATGGCCCAGGAAGTATTCACGCAGGAAGGTTCCAAACCCTGCGTGAGCCCAGATTTGAAGAGATTCGGCTGAACTACTGTAGGTTACATTGAAAAAAAGCATGAAATTAATTCTGCAAACCATTCCAGTTTAGTGACTTATTCCTGGTATTGTGCACCAGCTTTCATATCTTGAACCCACCTATCAATCTAGTACTTGACTTTACTATCCACTACCATCCCTATATTCTCCAGCAATGGAAAGACAATTACCTGCCTCCATATTTTATCCTAAGTGTGAAAGCACCAGGGAAGTGAGCAATTTACTGTGGGATGTCCCACCTCTGGCCCCCCTGGCGCCGTGAATTATATCTTTATTTGTCTATGTAAAGCCTAGAACAGTGAGTTCTTGTATAGTGAAGCTGGCTGCCTGTTTCCTTAGACTCAATATATTATTTACGGAGAACAGTGGTGACACGTGGAGGTTGTCAATAGCGTGTTATTTTGAAGACTGCTGAAGCAGACATATATAATTTAAATGGTCACAGAGATACATATGTTTGAGGAAGGATTTCTGATCCTTGCACATGCAGTCATGATGTACTGTATTCAGGAGCCCAACAGTTTCACATTGCTAATTATTTTTTTTTGTGACCACTAAATTGCTTGGCTGTACAAACTGTAAACTCTGCGACTGATAATAATAATAATAAACAGAAATAAAAAGGAAAAATTGCAACAAAAACAATAATATGCATAAAATAATATGTAAATTAAATGTAAAATTTGAGAAAATATTGGGTGAAAAACTGCTTTGGTTTTTACGTATCTGAACTGAAATTCTGTGACAGAGAAATTTCACCATGGACAGTACTGTATATCCCCCATACTCTTGACATACTCTTGACTTTGAAATATTATAAAATGAAAGTGAAAATGAAAGTTAATGTGTATTAAAAAAACAGAGGTTCTGGAGTGGACGCTGCCATGGGCGCCGAAAGACAAAACGGACCTGCAGCCTCCCCGTCAGGTGGACCCCAAGCAAACCGCCTTCATGGTTTCCGTGACGACGTGGCACTCCCCCTGTGGCTCCTATCGCCTTAAGAGAATTCAAATACCAGCATTTTCTCAGCAGTCTAGTGCACAGAGTGAAAAACTTACATGGCAGTGACAGCTGACAGGAAAGCCAGCTCTCCAGGTTCACAGCTGTCGGTCTGACACAGCTCTCAGAAAATGTCCAGCGCTAAAAGGCTCCGGGATGCTGCCTATAATCGACCCAATTTAATCATTTAGGACAACCTCTGCAGATCAGGTCACCCTCTCTCCCCCCCCCGCTTTTGTCCCAGAGTTTCTGTGGGCTACTCATCGTTTGCATCGCGATGAGTCGGTGGACGACGCGGGCAAACCCAGCTGATATTTTAGCGGCTTACCCCGGCATGCCAGAGTAACGCAAAGTGAATTGATTGCAGGACCACAGAAAAGCAATTTAGGGGCTATTGTGCAAAACTAAGCTGTGTGAGCCCACATTTGGGTCATGGCTGTTAATCATTGTTATTGGCTGCAGAGGATAGTATGATGCATTACAGCCATCACACAGGCATTCAACTTATTACTGGCATTATTATAAGTATCTTTCTTATTCTTACGGTGATGCTCAGTGATCCTGGCGTCGTACGAACTTCTGGGATTGTACACCACTGGTGAAGAAATGAATGAAATGCGGACCATAATCTCTTAACAGTAACGTTGCAGAGAATGTGATCTGAAAAGTAGTTTTAAGCTTGCAAAAAACTTGAAAATTAAATTGCCAGAAAATTAACCCATACTTAACTTGTAAATATGGGATAAAATGCACATGATTCATTATTTTATTTTATTTTATTAACAATAACTATTAGAGGTACAGGCAGTCCCCACAATCCATTCCCTAAATCTGTCTTTATTTTATCATCCATTTTACTATTGCTTCTCTGGCTTAAGGATACCACATCAAATCAGAAAAATAATAATACAGCCCATAATAATAATAAAAATAGAGGTACAGTACTGTACTGTATTTGTCATGCCGGAGAATCCCTGAAACCACACAATGTCTTCACAGCTGTGTGCGTGCGTTTGCTATTAAAAAGTATGGTATTTCTTAATATAATAGGCACAGTTGTCTGTAAAATGTAAGTTCTTAACCTAGAGCCTACCTGTATATTTAATTAAAAAGTAAAAAAAAACAAATAGTACCATTGAATTTTTAAGGTACAAATTTAGTCAAGTTCACTCTACTGAAAAATAAGTGCTTCTGGTTTGTGGAGTACCAAAGTTAATTATCTAAAACTTCATGAAAAGAACAGC
The DNA here is from genome assembly GCA_019775955.2 of Pollimyrus isidori. Taxonomy (NCBI): domain Eukaryota; kingdom Metazoa; phylum Chordata; class Actinopteri; order Osteoglossiformes; family Mormyridae; genus Pollimyrus; species Pollimyrus isidori. The sequence goes on from JABFDZ020000115.1 coordinate 569,893, forward strand.
TCCTCCAAACGCCAACAATGCAACATGAGTCATGTGATGGAAAACATATCAACAAGGGGTGATGGGCCAAGCTACTTTACTACAAAGTGTGTGCAAGATAGAATTGCTTCGCAAATACTACACTAAAATACTACGAAAACAAAAAATGTTTGCCATTTAGAGAAGAATGGCAACATCTAGCGACTGCTAAACAAAGAGTGACCCAAAGTCACCGCTAGTCTTGCTCCAAACAGCCTCTTGTCTCAGGCTGCCATCAGCCTAAACAAGAACAGATAACCAATCAGCTGTACCCTGTAAGGACCTCTGTAAGCTATCCTGATAAATCCATGTATTACAATGCTTACAGATGGCCAAACGCCGTGTTTATTGAGGATAGAGGGGTGTGTGTGGAGAGGTGGAGACAATCACAGCCCTTTAAATGCAGCTGACTATCTCCCTGGACAGGAGTTGTTCGAAGGCGAGCAGCGTCGCAAATCGTGACTGATGAGGCAGGAGCCGAAACGAGGGCCTGGTCTGTGGCGGATCGGGCCCTGATGAAGAGGCCTCTGCGGAGAATCGTTTATCAGTGGCGTTAATTAAATGCAGCTGTCCTGCCGCCTGATTGGAATGGATGAGGATTTGCAGATGTAGATAACAGCTCTGTGGCACAATAAGGCACCAAAGGCCGACTGCATCTGTGAAAAAGGGCCCATTTTTGAGAATCTTTCATGGGGGGGGGGGTTGCAGTATTTCCCCAGCATGACGTCTCTTTGCTTGATTCGGTTGCGGCTCTCAGGATGGGGACTTTTTGCACAATTCGCCATGACTGTTGAATAATTACCGCTGCTTCTTCAGGGATAACATAATATGAGCCATCTCAGTGACGGACACTTGAAAATACTGTGATCTGAAGTGCCTACATATGAAAAAAAAAGCTTTAACTGAGGAGCAGTCAAGCAGTAGAATGGTATGTGACTGCTGGGATTCAGGAAACAGGGTGGCACAGAACACATTATGCCACAGAAACAAAAATGGCCGAACACAACACCTCACATTGTCATTTGGAAAGTGCCTCAGAATTTTCCTGTTTTCCCGGAAAAATGGCATGTAGATTTAGTTCAGTGATGCTTGCCTGTATGTGCCTTTTTACAGCTAAATAGGAGATATTCCTGTTTTACGGACCCCCTGAGAAATAACTGCACGCAGTATTCACTCCTTGTCCTGGTTCATAAAAGCAAAAAATGCAATAAAAGGGCCACCCTCAGTAGGACTTGCTCCTAAAAACATCTGGCTCTCCGAGGGGCTGTTACCGCGCCCTGCTTTGCCACGGGTCATCCAGGGTAGATGTAAGGGACATAATGGTCAACTTGTGCCCCTTTTCTTCAATGCTATGGCAGAAGTCCTATGTTTACCACTATTTGTAGCAATAAATCGAAGCCTCAGGGGGATGATGCCGTACAAGTAGCCTGCATTCCTGCAGGGCTCCATGCCGCGGCCTCCCTTTGAAGAGACGTCAGGCAGGGGGCGATATAGTACTTCCAAGGGCCAGCTGGAAGGCTGTGGCCCCTGTCCCTTCTTGTCACAGAGCACAGTGAACCTTGTCCCTCCACACGGCACTACAATATGTCTTCCGTGCTCTCAGCCGGGCGAGGCACGGCCACACCCCAAAGATCAGTCCAACACGTGGCCGCTTTAGATGATGTCCATAACACAAACACAAAGTCATCTTTCGGCGGCGAAACAACAAAATTGCCGAGACGTCACGGTGCGGCCTTGAGTGACTTTCCCAGAGGCGGGCAGGAAAGTCATAAAATATACATGCCTGAGGTTGTGTTCTCGCCACTACTGGTGCTTAAGTTCTGTAATCCTCCACGTCCATGAGCGGCGAGAATGAAGGAGATCATAAATAATTAATGCCTTCTAAGCCATAAATAAGCGCTAGAAGGATTTGGGCTCTTCTGGAGACAGGGTTCGGACAGGATGCGCTGTCAAAAGGCCTGGTCACCACACCTTCTACAGTACATCACACTCAACGTCGACCTGCCAGAGACCACGGACAAAAGACGGACGGATGGGTGCAGCCTCAGAACAAACGGAATTTATGCACGTTTTATGTGTGTTGCTGTTAAGCCCGGGCCATTTTCTGAGATGCTGTTGCAAGTTGCTAGTTGACGCTAGTTGTCTGTTTGATGGAAGAGCTCCCTGCAACCTACCCTGAGCGTGACCTTCACATGCCATGCCGAGGGATTCCCACAAAGCACATCTCCCTCACAGATGCTCCCACCTCAGGCCTGACTCTTCACATGCCAGTAAATCAAAAGGCATTTTTATTACAAAGAAAATGAAAAAAAAACACGATAAAGGCCCATCGTAGAGTGTTTTCACTGTGGTCCAAACAGTCTGCGATGGGTTGCCTTGCACCTGTAGCTTCTAGGATAGGCTCAGAACCCCTGCAATCGTGCAACAGACCAGTGGGTATGGGAAATGGAGGAATGGATGGATGGATGATCCTAATGGTGTGCATATTTCAGAATCCTAGGTAATGTTCTGCTAACATTGTGGTGCCACTTACTTTCTGTTCATTTACATCACTGAGAATGCTCTCTCAGTCTCAAGCACAATCAATAATGAAATGTTGTCCCTTGCATTCCTTGCAGTCATGTCGAGCTTAATTCATCATAAAGCCAGGCACACAAATATGCTCATGAGAATATTCTGGAGAACAGATGTGTGACAGTGATGTAATGTCCGTTGGGCTGAACATAAACACAGGATGCCGTGTCATATATGATTTTAGTGTGTGCCCTGTGATGGGTTGACGGTTTTCCTGGGTTATTTCCTGCTTCGCACCAATAGCTTCCAGGATAGGGTCCAGACCCCTATAACCCTGCATAGAACAAGTGAGTATAAAAAATGGATACTTTGGTTTATTCTAAATCCTGAAACTAAAGGTCAGTAAAAAGTCACTTACGCATGTGGTTAACTGAAAGATACTGAAAGTATTTACCAGTGAGTTTTCAGTTAATTAATACAAGCCCATGACAAAGCTATTCAAAAAGATTCTGTTGCACTCCACAAACCATAAGCACTTATTTCTGAGCAGAATGAACTTGACTAAATTTATACCTTAATAATTCAATCTTTTGCCAATGGCTTTGTGAAACTAGCCGATTAATGAAAGTGGTTTCACTTATTGGTTACGACGCAATATATTGGCAAGCAACTGAATAAAACTAAAGTACAAGCTTAATATTTTCATAGTTCAATAAAATCCTTGACAAATGTACCCTTATGAGGCTTTTGGCCGGTACCTCGTTGCAATAAGGATGTGGGTCCAGGGTCTACCTATGTATAGATCTACCTATGTATAGATCTGACTGACACTGGTGCCTTGACTTTCTCATGTGCTTCCATATCAGGGGGAACATTTGTAGGTAAAACCATGGACAAGGCTGAGCCACCACCAATGTGGTACCATAGGCAAGCTCCCCCTGACCACCACAGAAAGATAGGCCTGCATCCGGCCAGCTGCGACTGAACGCAACACTGACCCTGAAAGTGTTAACTCCTGCCTTTTATCTCATCCGGATAACTCTTGTTTCCAGCCATCTATCATCAGGTGTAAATATGGGTATATTCACCAGGATAAATTTACAGGGAGGTTATTAAATCGTTATTTTATTTTAATAAGCCTTATACCTGCTAATGATGCTAGCCTGAAGGAAAAATAATTAACTTGCAGGTTAAAGTACTACCAGTGTGTGCAATTAACACACTGTTTTACAGGGCTTAGGGTGCTAATAGGCAGGGCTGGTAATGAGAAATGGAATGGGTCACTGTCTTATACATTACTGAAATTAGCATTTTTAAATTTCACAATGTTTCATGGACTGGCTGGAATGGACTGGAGTGCACTGCTGGGAGGGGATGCTGGACGATCCACAGCTGGGTTGTGTTGGGGACGGAGGTCACATGACCACAGGCTGTAACTCACTCTGACCCACAGAGGAGTTACCTGTACCTAAGGACACAACCTACACACATATGGACGAATGACTGCAGAAAAACCTTCTAAACCCCACTGTCTGCTACGCTTAACAGTTCAAGGTAGCTCAAAATATTGATGAGGAGCAATTGTTGCGCTTCCTCAACAATAGAATATTGTCATCCTCATGGGAAAATTGGGTCACCTTCGCATATGCCATCACATCTCATGATAGACACCAACACACATGTATATACAAGGGAGAGCATGTTTTGTGAATGCTGTGGGGTTTCCAGCATCCCAGGAGCATTTGGGGTTAAGGGCCTTACTCACAGGCATGACAGTGATATCATGGGTCCAGTCTTTGAACATTTGACTTTATGGACACAGGGACAGATCCTTAATCTGCTGGGTTATCCCGTCTCATCCTGCCTGCCATGTGCACTTGTCACCTCCCTGGCCTAGCCCTAGCGAGTCACTGCCATCACTCGTTTGTCTTCCCTCTCATTCCTGCCCTTATGTTAATCACCCCAGCTGCCTTGTGTTTGTTCCCTCGTCAGTTTGGTATGAAAGTGCTTCCCAGTCCCGTCACTGACATCATCCTTCATGTTGCCTCTGGCCCTCTTTGCTCCATCCTTCCATTCTGATCCCTCAAGATCGTGTTCATTTCCAGGAGCCGTTTCTTTGAGTTTAACAAAATCCCTTGTTTTGCCATAACTCCTGCCCCCCGTGTCGTTCATCACCGCCCGACATGACATATCCCGCCAAAAAAGGAAAGCTTATGAAATCTAAATTCATAATAATTCAAATGCCCAGTTGATTAGAATAGATACTGATAAATAAGTTTCATTTTTGGATACAGCAATACAGCAGAATGAGCATAGGGTAAGGAGAGAGCAGAGACCATGCAAGCTATGCCTCTCTCAGACAAAATGGCCCCTGAGAAATTAGATACTGTTAATTAGCGATAAACTGTGATAGGCCAGGCAAGCGGCTGTCCCCACTATCCCTGGATGTCGCTCGTAAAACGGAAGAAGGGCCGCAATCGTACATCGGGGACTGTTTTCTTAGAATGTCGTTAAATCCTTATTTAAAATCCTAATCCTATGAAAAACAGCTTCCTAAAACCGACCGACTGGGTTATTTAGGATGGTGGCAGTATTCAGCCGGAAGCATAATCTGCTGTAAAGCCATCGTAAGTAGATCAACTACATGTTAACATATGCAAGGGTGCCTGTGGGCTCTTATTAATAACAGCATTTAGTATTATTAGGACATCGCCATTTCTCCTTTGTATCAACTCCCCATTGTACATTACTTCCATTGTCCCTAAATATATAAACAGCAATGAAACTGTGGTATCCTAAAGCCAGTGAAGCTATAGTAAATGGATGACAAAATAATTACAGTATATATAGTCAATCCAGACTCTGAATTTGCCCCTAGTGCATAAAATCAATTGGGTCATCCATGATTCAGTAGTACAGCCATATGGCAATGCAACAGATAGTTAATAGAATAATTAATGAGTTATTAATTATGGACAGGACTAAATGCTTAAATGATCCTGGCCTCAGGAGGGGTTTTGTTGAGGAAAGTGCTCCGCTGAAATTTCAGGGCGGCTACATCAAACAGTAAACACACCTAGCAAGAAAATGTGAAAGGTCCCAACTGTGGTTTCAAACTGCTTTCTGTGATGTTTGATCACAGCGGGAGCGAGTTTTCATGGTAAACACGAGCGGCATGATTAATCAAGCGGGAGAGTGCATCTGGAGGTGTCTAGCGGAAGAGCCCGACATGCGGCTGGCAGGGTTAACGGCCAGTCCATACCACTCAAAATGAAATCCAGCACACTAACCCTTAACCTGACCTCATCTGAACAGCAGGTGTGGTGGTTAGGGCAATGATTTGTATTGCTTTGCCTATGACTAGGAGAGCCACTCAGAGATGGTCACCACACCTGGTAACACTGCGTTATAATGACCATGAGTAAATGGAGGTGGGGGGATTTTTTTAAGGCCCCTCATATAAATAACGGTCATCTCAGGCCAGAGAGCTCCCAGCGGACTTGTCCGCGAGCATTGACCGTGACCGGGACATTTCAGACAGATGCTTCATCTCTCGCTAACAGGACCGAGTACCCAGCGAGGCTCAAATTAACAAGCTACACGGCCGGGCAAACCTGCACATTCATCTCTTGTTTAGCGGGTTGCAGAAGCCCGTCAGCCAGTCGGGGCTTGTGGGCATGTGGTTGCCCCCTTGGCATGATCATTGAGTAGTGCCATCCTGTTTGCTAACGGTTGTGCTCTGGGCCAGTCAAATCCATGGTGTTTCCTGTCAGGTGACACTGCCAGGCGATAATGACTGGCAGCCATCTGCCTTTTGCATCCAGGCACAGTACAGGGAACATCATCTTCATGGGGTGCCAAGCTATGGTTTACTTCAGCAGCATTGATTCAGAGGGAGATATTTCACTCACACAGCCCACATAATGCACCTCTAAAGTGACTGGAGCCATTTGGCACGTACGGCCATGACCAACCAGAGCCACGTCAACATGTTGCTATCTAGCTAAAAAACAAATAATAATAATAATCAATCCTTTATTGTCCCTGTGGGGAAATGAAAACTGCTTCATGCCGCAACCAAGGTTAAAATCCAGCTTCAAAAAAAAACCAGCTTCAAGTGCTTCGACAGGGATGGCATACAAAGAATTTACATTTTATTAGGTGACATAAGATAATTTAAGCAGTATAGTCAGTAATCAGTAATATTTGACTTGCAAGTAAGCACTCTTCAACGATGACTAAACATTTGAAGAGCAGGATTTAATTGGCATGGTTATGCTTCTTATGTCAGCCTGGTTAAAGAAAAACAGTCTGGTTACCTTTGACAGTTCATTGGCTTGAAACAGTGATTAATACTTTGTGTAGGAGAAATATAATGTGATTCAAGCCGGATTTGGTTAGGTGTAAGAACATTATGACATATCTATATACTGTATCTCTACAAGTGTTCAATAATGCACTTCATGTGCATACAATTGGAGAGTGAACATGAACCATAATGGTGTCTCATAGGCTTAAATCATCTCATCAGTTTCAGGAATGCTGGCCCCAAAAGGAACATCCTGCATCAGGCCAGTCACCCTAATGCAGCCTGCACACTGACTCATGGGGGGCAAGGATGAATCAACGACCATGCCCCCCCACCCCTGCACGCAAACAAGTTCATCGCATTGGAGGGCTGACAGAAGCAAGGATGCAAATCTGCTTCTTTTCATTACCATACTCAAAAGAATACGAGTCAAATCCTAAAACCACAGGGCACTGAACTTTTACATCATGCAGCATGCAGTAGTATTGTAAACTTTTAACTGGTACGCGGGACACAGCGCATTAGCATGCATCAGAACTGCTGTGAAATCAATGTCTAGACCCACACACATAAAGTGGTAAGACCTGCTAATTCACCCAGTGATGTGTTCTCAACATCAGTCATCAGGTACGGATTCACATTAATCTCATCATCATCTGCAGACCACATAAGCAAGCTCAGCATTCATGGTGTACTATTCATAGAACACGGGAACCCATACAGCAGTAACTGCAATAACCAGATACTGTCTTAAATAGGGAAAAAATCAAATCAAATCTAGTTCAAACAGTAAACAGAGATGGGTTGTTAAGGTCCAGAGAGTAAAAAAAACCCAAGATATTCCTTCAACCAACCAGTTGAGTACAAAGCGTCACAGTCACAGACTACTCAACTGGCTGGCTGAAACAAAACCTTGGTCTGCACTTTTACTCTCTTGACCTGAACTACTCACCTCAAACAGATAATCACTTGATAAATATTTTCACCCACACCTGATTGTCCCAGTCTGCTTCTACTCTGACATCCACACTGTCAAATTACAATTACAAGCCCACTTATGTCTCCAAGCATTACGCCCCCAGCCTGCAAGCACACATACCGTTTGCTGCTGTACCGACACGGTGCCCTGCCAGGTGCCCACCTCCTCATGCCATGCCCTGGGGCCTCCCCAGATTCCGGAACATCGTCCAGGTGCTCTGCTTCCCTTCCCGGCATGGCGAAACAGCATGTCCAGCACACTTCGACCTTCTCTGTCACCTTTCCTCTCCTTTTTCTCTCTCTCTGCCACGCACATCACAGAAAGCTGACCTATGACTTGACCCCGAACGTCATTACAAACCATTAAAATGTACACGTTCTGAAAGAACCGCCCGCTACCATGCGGCCATCTCTAACCAATCGGGCGAACGGTCACCCGTAGCCCCTGCTTTATGATTGTCTATTTTCAGGCACATCAGCTGCTGCCCGGCTCAATGGCGAATCCTTTTGGGGTCATTTACTTTTAATGAAGCCCCATCCTCCATCTTTGGCTGCTCCCAGGTCAGCCCCCGCGGCTCCTTCCCTGTAAGACAAACCACCAGCAGCACCCAGCTCCCAGTCAGCGGTAGGCTGTAGACCTTGGCTGACTTAGACATGGAGTTCGTCACAAGACAGACTCATCCACATGCACGGATGCAGTAAATAATGTGATTTAGTGGGGAAAAAAACCAAGAACAGTTCATTATAATAACTGTCGTCCAAATAATATTTGCAGAGATTTTTTTTAAACGAGAATGGGACACTGTTATAAACCGATTTAAATCAAAAAAGCTCTATGAACTTCAAGATGCTATAAAATGCAGAGATAAGGAATCATTATGTAATTGCTTGAGAGCCAATGAAATATCCGTGCTTAGTTATGCAATTTACTAAATAATATATGTAGTAAAATGCTACTGCTTTTGTAATTTAAAATAAAAAGTAAAAAGAAAGAAATGAAAAACTAGTTGTTCCCGGGTTTGCACTGGTTTACATAAGTGACGGTTAGCGATTACATCACAATGAAACCACGCATTAGGACTGCAGCAGAGTCACGGATGGTGTAAAAACAAATACGCGAGCGAGCAAATTATCATGTTTTATTCAATTGTTTTTCCTATAAAAATGTTGGTAGAGGCCAGTGCAACGAGGAATGATCATTGACAGGGAAATGTCGACTGAAACAGTGTAATGCCGCCTCGCTGAGGGAGCGTTATTGTTCACAATCTTAGATTTCTGTACTGCATTAAGAGTAATGAGACGCTTCAGATCATAAACATCTCTGCAGCCTGTGAAGCAGCAACACGCCATAATGATACATCAACACCAACAAAGGCAGGCACGTAGACTGGCTTATTTTAGCGGCTTTTGTTGAGGAAAAGACACTAACAGCGCTTCCCCCCGTCTGTAATGTTCCTCTTATCTTTCCACCTACAGTAAAAGGCTCAGAACAAATCACGCCTCTCATCTGCGGTTATTAGAGTGATTAATTATTATGTTGTTCCGCCTGTGTCTGCATAATTTTCTCACTAGTCGCCTGGTTCTCTGGCTCCTGCTTTCAATTTTTATTCATGCTAATCTCTTTTTCATGGTAACCTTTCTCATGTCATGATGCTAAGGGTTTGCACAATCGGCATGATTATGTACCAATATAAATAGGAGCATCAGAGCACACGACTCTAATGATCTGTCAGTAGAGGCCAATCATGACCTGTATTATACTCTGACAGTATCCTTACTGAAAAAGTGAGGGAAAATTCAGGGATGGAGGCTCATGTGGCACCCTAGGGAAGTTTCACCACCCATAAACTTCCCTGTCCATGGTGGAGATGCATCATGATGATGATGTCACAAAGGCGCCATAGCAACAGAAGGCTGTTTATAAAATCCTAACATAAATTGGTGTCAGGAACTTTTTTAAACAAGTTAATGGAAAACCTCTGACAATTCATACAAAAGCCAAAATCTAAATAAACTTGGCACTTAACACAAAAACCTACTTATTTGAGTCACTTTATTTAAAGGCCAGCGAGGAAATCAGCCCGAAAATGGCCATCTGGTTTTGAATACCTGTGGTGTTGTTTTCAATTCCTAACTCTTCCTCTGCCCTCTGCATTTACCGGGGTTGGTGACTGATTACTATGGGAATTCAACACACCACCTAAACAGATCCTGTGCCGCGCCTACTCACACTTGTTCTGAAGAAAGCTCTGTTTTCGTGAACCCCTCAATTTATTCTCCCCATGTTATATTTGCATATGTTATTAAATTTTAGACAAAATGCAAAAACTCGTGAAATATTTCCTTCCGCAAACATTTCTGAATGATTATTGTTTTTCTTCATTACGACAGGTTCAATTTTGCCAGTAATGTACCATAGTAGTGAGAAAAAGATTAGAAATTTTGAAAGGTTTACATCCGTAGTCCTCATTGTTTTGCCCACAATGTTATATTTCGTTCATTTAGTGGAACTGAATGGTAACATGTCACATAAGAAAGTCATTTCATGGCCATAAAATCCTTGGAATTGTGTGAAAATGACAGACTCACGCTATGCAAATCACTGCGTTAGGCCGTAAGAAGGAATGGAAAAGAAAATACAGTAGGTAGAAATGCTAAAGCAAAACAAATACAAATATCTTTATTAATTGAAGCTGTATGTAGCCGTGAAGTTATGTGGTACCACCGCATAGAATTTCCAACAATTTTGCTCATTTTCTTATGCTACATTCTGCCGTCTCTTTCTGTGGATTACAGTGGTGCACAAGCAAGACGGAATCAGGGACTCTGCAGACAGAAGCCCATCATGCAAACTGCCAGGAAAGAACAGCGCTTTAAGTTACACGTCACATGAATGTCGTAGGAGGTGGTAAGGGCAAATTCAGCTGACAGGTGCCAGTGTGCTGAATCACATCAGGCCGTGAACGACAAGCCGGCAGGACTCCAAGGCTTAATTAGCCCGCCGTTTGCTTCTTAAGCTCAGTTCACTCCATTAAAACTCAATTAAAATGTTCACAGAAACCGACCTGTTGTTATTGTATGACTAATTCAACTCTGGCTCAGTGATGCCAGGGCAATACAAGGCAAGGCGAGTTTATTTATATAGTACAATTCAGACACAAGGCAATTGAAAGTGCTTTAAAAAGTCAGAACACATTAAAATCAAATTTAAAAGACAAAAAAAAAACAAAAAAGGCAAATGGTGAAAAGAAGTTATATTGTAGTGATAGTGTATGACTTAACTTATTAAAATGTGTAGAAAATTGTAACATTTTAAGCGCTGATTTAAATGAGCTATTGACTTACTAAATTCTTCCAATTTGATGTTCTGCCCTTTGGGTTAAATTAAGTGACCTGTTCTACTACGCTGTACCCTTGACATTTCCAGCCATGTTATGTGTTCAGTAATGTCACATATCCTGCAGAAAAACTAACGGTCTCCAGCAAAATGTGACTCACTTTCCACGCATCGCTCCGGCACGGATACGTGGTCACTTTCCGAATTCTAATCTGCACTTGCATCAGAACTCACTGCATCTGGAGACGTGTCAGACGGATATTTGCGTACTTGTCAGCATTTTGGACTGATACGGATGCCCTATGCAGTGTTACACTCTAACAGCTACAGCTGCTTTTACGTCGAGGATGATGCCCCAAATGTGCAGCCGCCTCCAGATTTTCTCATCCATTTGGATCATGGATGAAGCTTCCAGTGCTTTAGTATCCCGTCTGGAGCACGAGTGCAGGGAAGCCAAGCGGTAAGAACATAACTTTGGATTCTTCCAATTTCCAATGTATTACTTGGGAGACCCACAAAACAAGAGATAGAAGGTTTGCGAGGACAAATACCACTGAACCATAGCTTGATGTAGGCAGCACATTCTCAGCAGTGATTTCCTCAAGACTCTGATATGTAACTGAGGAATGGAGACATGGGCCTTAAATACCCCCCTACCCCCCCATAGGAATGCATCATAGCTATTTGATTAACTGATGACACCACCCTTCCTGATCCACAGCAGAGGGCTGGCGATGGCCACCCAGTGCAATCCTAAGGCCTGCCATTTCCTACCACCGCTACAACAAGAAGATCTAAATGATGTTCATTTTCATTCTGACTGAATCCCAAGGCAGATGAACAACTCCACCTTATGTATGCATCTCAACATTGTTTATTTGTTTTTAGATTCCATATTAATGGTTTGAAATGGTAGCTGTAAATACATCTGTGATTTTTTTTGGATTTGGCTTTGCTTTTCTCTGCAGGGCCCCCGTCTTCTAGCTAGGAACATTGTTGGGGGGGGGGGGGGGGGGCGGGGGGGGGGGGCGGGGGGGGGGGGGGGGGGGGGGGGGGGGGGGGGGGG